>OU343164.1:0-234919 GCA_910595825.1 Philhelius pedissequus
GAATTGAACAGACCTTTCTTTTGATGTATATATCAATGGGTTTGGGGAACATTTTTGAAAATGTAATTTTTTTTCGCAAGGGGTTAGCCTTGATTTTTTTCCAAAATGTCGAAAAAACTGAAGTGATGAATTGTACCACAAATTGCACACCAATTGAAAGGACTGTGCAATGCCTTTCGAGAAATGGCAGCCGCAGATTTTTGCGGGGCTTGGTTGCGGAGATATCACCATCCAAAGCAAGTCAAATGCAGTTGGGTGCAAAATCATGCGAATAATTTTGGATTGAAATATCTCAACAACCAGATGCCGCAGATACTTTTTGTTTGCAGCTGTGGATAGGAATTGAACAGACCTTTCTTTTGATGTATATATCAATGGGTTTGGGGAACATTTTTGAAAATGTAATTTTTTTTCGCAAGGGGTTAGCCTTGATTTTTTTCCAAAATGTCGAAAAAACTGAAGTGAAGAATTGTACCACAAATTGCACACCAATTGAAAGGACTGTGCAATGCCTTTCGAGAAATGGCAGCCGCAGATTTTTGCGGGGCTTGGTTGCGGAGATATCACCATCCAAAGCAAGTCAAATGCAGTTGGGTGGAAAATCATGCGAATAACTTTGGATTGAAATATCTCAACAACCAGATGCCGCAGATACTTTTTGTTTGCAGCTGTGGATAGGAATTGAACAGACCTTTCTTTTGATGTATATATCAATGGGTTTGGGGAACATTTTTGAAAATGTAATTTTTTTTCGCAAGGGGTTAGCCTTGATTTTTTTCCAAAATGTCGAAAAAACTGAAGTGATGAATTGTACCACAAATTGCACACCAATTGAAAGGACTGTGCAATGCCTTTCGAGAAATGGCAGCCGCAGATTTTTGCGGGGCTTGGTTGCGGAGATATCACCATCCAAAGCAAGTCAAATGCAGTTGGGTGCAAAATCATGCGAATAATTTTGGATTGAAATATCTCAACAACCAGATGCCGCAGATACTTTTTGTTTGCAGCTGTGGATAGGAATTGAACAGACCTTTCTTTTGATGTATATATCAATGGGTTTGGGGAACATTTTTGAAAATGTAATTTTTTTTCGCAAGGGGTTAGCCTTGATTTTTTTCAAAAATGTCGAAAAAACTGAAGTGAAGAATTGTACCACAAATTGCACACCAATTGAAAGGACTGTGCAATGCCTTTCGAGAAATGGCAGCCGCAGATTTTTGCGGGGCTTGGTTGCGGAGATATCACCATCCAAAGCAAGTCAAATGCAGTTGGGTGGAAAATCATGCGAATAACTTTGGATTGAAATATCTCAACAACCAGATGCCGCAGATACTTTTTGTTTGCAGCTGTGGATAGGAATTGAACAGACCTTTCTTTTGATGTATATATCAATGGGTTTGGGGAACATTTTTGAAAATGTAATTTTTTTTCGCAAGGGGTTAGCCTTGATTTTTTTCCAAAATGTCGAAAAAACTGAAGTGATGAATTGTACCACAAATTGCACACCAATTGAAAGGACTGTGCAATGCCTTTCGAGAAATGGCAGCCGCAGATTTTTGCGGGGCTTGGTTGCGGAAATATCACCATCCAAAGCAAGTCAAATGCAGTTGGGTGGAAAATCATGCGAATAATTTTGAATTGAAATATCTCAACAACCAGATGCCGCAGATACTTTTTGTTCGCAGCTGTGGATAGGAATTGAACAGACCTTTCTTTTGATGTATATATCAATGGGTTTGGGGAACATTTTTGAAAATGTAATTTTTTTTCGCAAGGGGTTAGCCTTGATTTTTTTCCAAAATGTCGAAAAAACTGAAGTGAAGAATTGTACCATAAATTGCACACCAATTGAAAGGACTGTGCAATGCCTTTCGAGAAATGGCAGCCGCAGATTTTTGCGGGGCTTGGTTGCGGAGATATCATCATCCAAAGCAAGTCAAATGCAGTTGGGTGGAAAATCATGCGAATAACTTTGGATTGAAATATCTCAACAACCAGATGCCGCAGATACTTTTTGTTTGCAGCTGTGGATAGGAATTGAACAGACCTTTCTTTTGATGTATATATCAATGGGTTTGGGGAACATTTTTGAAAATGTAATTTTTTTTCGCAAGGGGTTAGCCTTGATTTTTTTCCAAAATGTCGAAAAAACTGAAGTGAAGAATTGTACCACAAATTGCACACCAATTGAAAGGACTGTGCAATGCCTTTCGAGAAATGGCAGCCGCAGATTTTTGCGGGGCTTGGTTGCGGAGATATCACCATCCAAAGCAAGTCAAATGCAGTTGGGTGGAAAATCATGCGAATAACTTTGGATTGAAATATCTCAACAACCAGATGCCGCAGATACTTTTTGTTTGCAGCTGTGGATAGGAATTGAACAGACCTTTCTTTTGATGTATATATCAATGGGTTTGGGGAACATTTTTGAAAATGTAATTTTTTTTCGCAAGGGGTTAGCCTTGATTTTTTTCCAAAATGTCGAAAAAACTGAAGTGATGAATTGTACCACAAATTGCACACCAATTGAAAGGACTGTGCAATGCCTTTCGAGAAATGGCAGCCGCAGATTTTTGCGGGGCTTGGTTGCGGAAATATCACCATCCAAAGCAAGTCAAATGCAGTTGGGTGCAAAATCATGCGAATAATTTTGGATTGAAATATCTCAACAACCAGATGCCGCAGATACTTTTTGTTTGCAGCTGTGGATAGGAATTGAACAGACCTTTCTTTTGATGTATATATCAATGGGTTTGGGGAACATTTTTGAAAATGTAATTTTTTTTCGCAAGGGGTTAGCCTTGATTTTTTTCCAAAATGTCGAAAAAACTGAAGTGAAGAATTGTACCACAAATTGCACACCAATTGAAAGGACTGTGCAATGCCTTTCGAGAAATGGCAGCCGCAGATTTTTGCGGGGCTTGGTTGCGGAGATATCACCATCCAAAGCAAGTCAAATGCAGTTGGGTGCAAAATCATGCGAATAATTTTGGATTGAAATATCTCAACAACCAGATGCCGCAGATACTTTTTGTTCGCAGCTGTGGATAGGAATTGAACAGACCTTTCTTTTGATGTATATATCAATGGGTTTGGGGAACATTTTTGAAAATGTAATTTTTTTTCGCAAGGGGTTAGCCTTGATTTTTTTCCAAAATGTCGAAAAAACTGAAGTGAAGAATTGTACCACAAATTGCACACCAATTGAAAGGACTGTGCAATGCCTTTCGAGAAATGGCAGCCGCAGATTTTTGCGGGGCTTGGTTGCGGAGATATCACCATCCAAAGCAAGTCAAATGCAGTTGGGTGGAAAATCATGCGAATAACTTTGGATTGAAATATCTCAACAACCAGATGCCGCAGATACTTTTTGTTTGCAGCTGTGGATAGGAATTGAACAGACCTTTCTTTTGATGTATATATCAATGGGTTTGGGGAACATTTTTGAAAATGTAATTTTTTTTCGCAAGGGGTTAGCCTTGATTTTTTTCCAAAATGTCGAAAAAACTGAAGTGAAGAATTGTACCACAAATTGCACACCAGTTGAAAGGACTGTGCAATGCCTTTCGAGAAATGGCAGCCGCAGATTTTTGCGGGGCTTGGTTGTGGAGATATCACCATCCAAAGCAAGTCAAATGCAGTTGGGTGCAAAATCATGCGAATAATTTTGGATTGAAATATCTCAACAACCAGATGCCGCAGATACTTTTTGTTTGCAGCTGTGGATAGGAATTGAACAGACCTTTCTTTTGATGTATATATCAATGGGTTTGGGGAACATTTTTGAAAATGTAATTTTTTTCGCAAGGGGTTAGCCTTGATTTTTTTCCAAAATGTCGAAAAAACTGAAGTGATGAATTGTACCACAAATTGCACACCAATTGAAAGGACTGTGCAATGCCTTTCGAGAAATGGCAGCCGCAGATTTTTGCGGGGCTTGGTTGCGGAAATATCACCATCCAAAGCAAGTCAAATGCAGTTGGGTGCAAAATCATGCGAATAATTTTGGATTGAAATATCTCAACAACCAGATGCCGCAGATACTTTTTGTTTGCAGCTGTGGATAGGAATTGAACAGACCTTTCTTTTGATGTATATATCAATGGGTTTGGGGAACATTTTTGAAAATGTAATTTTTTTTCGCAAGGGGTTAGCCTTGATTTTTTTCCAAAATGTCGATAAAACTGAAGTGATGAATTGTACCACAAATTGCACACCAATTGAAAGGACTGTGCAATGCCTTTCGAGAAATGGCAGCCGCAGATTTTTGCGGGGCTTGGTTGGACCTTTCTTTTGATGTATATATCAATGGGTTTGGGGAACATTTTTGAAAATGTAATTTTTTTTCGCAAGGGGTTAGCCTTGATTTTTTTCCAAAATGTCGAAAAAACTGAAGTGAAGAATTGTACCACAAATTGCACACCAATTGAAAGGACTGTGCAATGCCTTTCGAGAAATGGCAGCCGCAGATTTTTGCGGGGCTTGGTTGCGGAGATATCACCATCCAAAGCAAGTCAAATGCAGTTGGGTGGAAAATCATGCGAATAACTTTGGATTGAAATATCTCAACAACCAGATGCCGCAGATACTTTTTGTTCGCAGCTGTGGATAGGAATTGAACAGACCTTTCTTTTGATGTATATATCAATGGGTTTGGGGAACATTTTTGAAAATGTAATTTTTTTTCGCAAGGGGTTAGCCTTGATTTTTTTCCAAAATGTCGAAAAAACTGAAGTGATGAATTGTACCACAAATTGCACACCAATTGAAAGGACTGTGCAATGCCTTTCGAGAAATGGCAGCCGCAGATTTTTGCGGGGCTTGGTTGCGGAGATATCACCATCCAAAGCAAGTCAAATGCAGTTGGGTGCAAAATCATGCGAATAATTTTGGATTGAAATATCTCAACAACCAGATGCCGCAGATACTTTTTGTTTGCAGCTGTGGATAGGAATTGAACAGACCTTTCTTTTGATGTATATATCAATGGGTTTGGGGAACATTTTTGAAAATGTAATTTTTTTTCGCAAGGGGTTAGCCTTGATTTTTTTCCAAAATGTCGAAAAAACTGAAGTGAAGAATTGTACCACAAATTGCACACCAATTGAAAGGACTGTGCAATGCCTTTCGAGAAATGGCAGCCGCAGATTTTTGCGGGGCTTGGTTGCGGAGATATCACCATCCAAAGCAAGTCAAATGCAGTTGGGTGGAAAATCATGCGAATAACTTTGGATTGAAATATCTCAACAACCAGATGCCGCAGATACTTTTTGTTCGCAGCTGTGGATAGGAATTGAACAGACCTTTCTTTTGATGTATATATCAATGGGTTTGGGGAACATTTTTGAAAATGTAATTTTTTTTCGCAAGGGGTTAGCCTTGATTTTTTTCCAAAATGTCGAAAAAACTGAAGTGATGAATTGTACCACAAATTGCACACCAATTGAAAGGACTGTGCAATGCCTTTCGAGAAATGGCAGCCGCAGATCTTTGCGGGGCTTGGTTGCGGAAATATCACCATCCAAAGCAAGTCAAATGCAGTTGGGTGCAAAATCATGCGAATAATTTTGGATTGAAATATCTCAACAACCAGATGCCGCAGATACTTTTTGTTTGCAGCTGTGGATAGGAATTGAACAGACCTTTCTTTTGATGTATATATCAATGGGTTTGGGGAACATTTTTGAAAATGTAATTTTTTTTCGCAAGGGGTTAGCCTTGATTTTTTTCCAAAATGTCGAAAAAACTGAAGTGAAGAATTGTACCACAAATTGCACACCAATTGAAAGGACTGTGCAATGCCTTTCGAGAAATGGCAGCCGCAGATTTTTGCGGGGCTTGGTTGCGGAGATATCACCATCCAAAGCAAGTCAAATGCAGTTGGGTGCAAAATCATGCGAATAACTTTGAATTGAAATATCTCAACAACCAGATGCCGCAGATACTTTTTGTTTGCAGCTGTGGATAGGAATTGAACAGACCTTTCTTTTGATGTATATATCAATGGGTTTGGGGAACATTTTTGAAAATGTAATTTTTTTTCGCAAGGGGTTAGCCTTGATTTTTTTCCAAAATGTCGAAAAAACTGAAGTGATGAATTGTACCACAAATTGCACACCAATTGAAAGGACTGTGCAATGCCTTTCGAGAAATGGCAGCCGCAGATTTTTGCGGGGCTTGGTTGCGGAAATATCACCATCCAAAGCAAGTCAAATGCAGTTGGGTGGAAAATCATGCGAATAATTTTGGATTGAAATATCTCAACAACCAGATGCCGCAGATACTTTTTGTTCGCAGCTGTGGATAGGAATTGAACAGACCTTTCTTTTGATGTATATATCAATGGGTTTGGGGAACATTTTTGAAAATGTAATTTTTTTTCGCAAGGGGTTAGCCTTGATTTTTTTCCAAAATGTCGAAAAAACTGAAGTGAAGAATTGTACCACAAATTGCACACCAATTGAAAGGACTGTGCAATGCCTTTCGAGAAATGGCAGCCGCAGATTTTTGCGGGGCTTGGTTGCGGAGATATCACCATCCAAAGCAAGTCAAATGCAGTTGGGTGGAAAATCATGCGAATAACTTTGGATTGAAATATCTCAACAACCAGATGCCGCAGATACTTTTTGTTCGCAGCTGTGGATAGGAATTGAACAGACCTTTCTTTTGATGTATATATCAATGGGTTTGGGGAACATTTTTGAAAATGTAATTTTTTTTCGCAAGGGGTTAGCCTTGATTTTTTTCCAAAATGTCGAAAAAACTGAAGTGATGAATTGTACCACAAATTGCACACCAATTGAAAGGACTGTGCAATGCCTTTCGAGAAATGGCAGCCGCAGATTTTTGCGGGGCTTGGTTGCGGAAATATCACCATCCAAAGCAAGTCAAATGCAGTTGGGTGCAAAATCATGCGAATAATTTTGGATTGAAATATCTCAACAACCAGATGCCGCAGATACTTTTTGTTTGCAGCTGTGGATAGGAATTGAACAGACCTTTCTTTTGATGTATATATCAATGGGTTTGGGGAACATTTTTGAAAATGTAATTTTTTTTCGCAAGGGGTTAGCCTTGATTTTTTTCCAAAATGTCGAAAAAACTGAAGTGAAGAATTGTACCACAAATTGCACACCAATTGAAAGGACTGTGCAATGCCTTTCGAGAAATGGCAGCCGCAGATTTTTGCGGGGCTTGGTTGCGGAGATATCACCATCCAAAGCAAGTCAAATGCAGTTGGGTGCAAAATCATGCGAATAATTTTGGATTGAAATATCTCAACAACCAGATGCCGCAGATACTTTTTGTTTGCAGCTGTGGATAGGAATTGAACAGACCTTTCTTTTGATGTATATATCAATGGGTTTGGGGAACATTTTTGAAAATGTAATTTTTTTTCGCAAGGGGTTAGCCTTGATTTTTTTCCAAAATGTCGAAAAAACTGAAGTGATGAATTGTACCACAAATTGCACACCAATTGAAAGGACTGTGCAATGCCTTTCGAGAAATGGCAGCCGCAGATTTTTGCGGGGCTTGGTTGCGGAAATATCACCATCCAAAGCAAGTCAAATGCAGTTGGGTGGAAAATCATGCGAATAATTTTGAATTGAAATATCTCAACAACCAGACGCCGCAGATACTTTTTGTTCGCAGCTGTGGACAGGAATTGAACAGACCTTTCTTTTGATGTATATATCAATGGGTTTGGGGAACATTTTTGAAAATGTAATTTTTTTTCGCAAGGGGTTAGCCTTGATTTTTTTCCAAAATGTCGAAAAAACTGAAGTGAAGAATTGTACCACAAATTGCACACCAATTGAAAGGACTGTGCAATGCCTTTCGAGAAATGGCAGCCGCAGATTTTTGCGGGGCTTGGTTGCGGAGATATCACCATCCAAAGCAAGTCAAATGCAGTTGGGTGCAAAATCATGCGAATAATTTTGGATTGAAATATCTCAACAACCAGATGCCGCAGATACTTTTTGTTTGCAGCTGTGGATAGGAATTGAACAGACCTTTCTTTTGATGTATATATCAATGGGTTTGGGGAACATTTTTGAAAATGTAATTTTTTTTCGCAAGGGGTTAGCCTTGATTTTTTTCCAAAATGTCGAAAAAACTGAAGTGAAGAATTGTACCACAAATTGCACACCAATTGAAAGGACTGTGCAATGCCTTTCGAGAAATGGCAGCCGCAGATTTTTGCGGGGCTTGGTTGCGGAGATATCACCATCCAAAGCAAGTCAAATGCAGTTGGGTGGAAAATCATGCGAATAACTTTGGATTGAAATATCTCAACAACCAGATGCCGCAGATACTTTTTGTTCGCAGCTGTGGATAGGAATTGAACAGACCTTTCTTTTGATGTATATATCAATGGGTTTGGGGAACATTTTTGAAAATGTAATTTTTTTTCGCAAGGGGTTAGCCTTGATTTTTTTCCAAAATGTCGAAAAAACTGAAGTGATGAATTGTACCACAAATTGCACACCAATTGAAAGGACTGTGCAATGCCTTTCGAGAAATGGCAGCCGCAGATCTTTGCGGGGCTTGGTTGCGGAAATATCACCATCCAAAGCAAGTCAAATGCAGTTGGGTGCAAAATCATGCGAATAATTTTGGATTGAAATATCTCAACAACCAGATGCCGCAGATACTTTTTGTTTGCAGCTGTGGATAGGAATTGAACAGACCTTTCTTTTGATGTATATATCAATGGGTTTGGGGAACATTTTTGAAAATGTAATTTTTTTTCGCAAGGGGGTTAGCCTTGATTTTTTTCCAAAATGTCGAAAAAACTGAAGTGAAGAATTGTACCACAAATTGCACACCAATTGAAAGGACTGTGCAATGCCTTTCGAGAAATGGCAGCCGCAGATTTTTGCGGGGCTTGGTTGCGGAGATATCACCATCCAAAGCAAGTCAAATGCAGTTGGGTGCAAAATCATGCGAATAACTTTGAATTGAAATATCTCAACAACCAGATGCCGCAGATACTTTTTGTTTGCAGCTGTGGATAGGAATTGAACAGACCTTTCTTTTGATGTATATATCAATGGGTTTGGGGAACATTTTTGAAAATGTAATTTTTTTTCGCAAGGGGTTAGCCTTGATTTTTTTCCAAAATGTCGAAAAAACTGAAGTGATGAATTGTACCACAAATTGCACACCAATTGAAAGGACTGTGCAATGCCTTTCGAGAAATGGCAGCCGCAGATTTTTGCGGGGCTTGGTTGCGGAGATATCACCATCCAAAGCAAGTCAAATGCAGTTGGGTGGAAAATCATGCGAATAAATTTGGATTGAAATATCTCAACAACCAGATGCCGCAGATACTTTTTGTTCGCAGCTGTGGATAGGAATTGAACAGACCTTTCTTTTGATGTATATATCAATGGGTTTGGGGAACATTTTTGAAAATGTAATTTTTTTTCGCAAGGGGTTAGCCTTGATTTTTTTCCAAAATGTCGAAAAAACTGAAGTGATGAATTGTACCACAAATTGCACACCAATTGAAAGGAATGTGCAATGCCTTTCGAGAAATGGCAGCCGCAGATTTTTGCGGGGCTTGGTTGCGGAAATATCACCATCCAAAGCAAGTCAAATGCAGTTGGGTGCAAAATCATGCGAATAATTTTGGATTGAAATATCTCAACAACCAGATGCCGCAGATACTTTTTGTTTGCAGCTGTGGATAGGAATTGAACAGACCTTTCTTTTGATGTATATATCAATGGGTTTGGGGAACATTTTTGAAAATGTAATTTTTTTTCGCAAGGGGTTAGCCTTGATTTTTTTCCAAAATGTCGAAAAAACTGAAGTGAAGAATTGTACCACAAATTGCACACCAATTGAAAGGACTGTGCAATGCCTTTCGAGAAATGGCAGCCGCAGATTTTTGCGGGGCTTGGTTGCGGAGATATCACCATCCAAAGCAAGTCAAATGCAGTTGGGTGCAAAATCATGCGAATAATTTTGGATTGAAATATCTCAACAACCAGATGCCGCAGATACTTTTTGTTTGCAGCTGTGGATAGGAATTGAACAGACCTTTCTTTTGATGTATATATCAATGGGTTTGGGGAACATTTTTGAAAATGTAATTTTTTTTCGCAAGGGGTTAGCCTTGATTTTTTTCCAAAATGTCGAAAAAACTGAAGTGATGAATTGTACCACAAATTGCACACCAATTGAAAGGACTGTGCAATGCCTTTCGAGAAATGGCAGCCGCAGATTTTTGCGGGGCTTGGTTGCGGAAATATCACCATCCAAAGCAAGTCAAATGCAGTTGGGTGGAAAATCATGCGAATAATTTTGAATTGAAATATCTCAACAACCAGACGCCGCAGATACTTTTTGTTCGCAGCTGTGGATAGGAATTGAACAGACCTTTCTTTTGATGTATATATCAATGGGTTTGGGGAACATTTTTGAAAATGTAATTTTTTTTCGCAAGGGGTTAGCCTTGATTTTTTTCCAAAATGTCGAAAAAACTGAAGTGAAGAATTGTACCATAAATTGCACACCAATTGAAAGGACTGTGCAATGCCTTTCGAGAAATGGCAGCCGCAGATTTTTGCGGGGCTTGGTTGCGGAGATATCACCATCCAAAGCAAGTCAAATGCAGTTGGGTGGAAAATCATGCGAATAACTTTGGATTGAAATATCTCAACAACCAGATGCCGCAGATACTTTTTGTTTGCAGCTGTGGATAGGAATTGAACAGACCTTTCTTTTGATGTATATATCAATGGGTTTGGGGAACATTTTTGAAAATGTAATTTTTTTTCGCAAGGGGTTAGCCTTGATTTTTTTCCAAAATGTCGAAAAAACTGAAGTGAAGAATTGTACCACAAATTGCACACCAATTGAAAGGACTGTGCAATGCCTTTCGAGAAATGGCAGCCGCAGATTTTTGCGGGGCTTGGTTGCGGAGATATCACCATCCAAAGCAAGTCAAATGCAGTTGGGTGGAAAATCATGCGAATAACTTTGGATTGAAATATCTCAACAACCAGATGCCGCAGATACTTTTTGTTTTCAGCTGTGGATAGGAATTGAACAGACCTTTCTTTTGATGTATATATCAATGGGTTTGGGGAACATTTTTGAAAATGTAATTTTTTTTCGCAAGGGGTTAGCCTTGATTTTTTTCCAAAATGTCGAAAAAACTGAAGTGATGAATTGTACCACAAATTGCACACCAATTGAAAGGACTGTGCAATGCCTTTCGAGAAATGGCAGCCGCAGATTTTTGCGGGGCTTGGTTGCGGAGATATCACCATCCAAAGCAAGTCAAATGCAGTTGGGTGCAAAATCATGCGAATAATTTTGAATTGAAATATCTCAACAACCAGATGCCGCAGATACTTTTTGTTCGCAGCTGTGGATAGGAATTGAACAGACCTTTCTTTTGATGTATATATCAATGGGTTTGGGGAACATTTTTGAAAATGTAATTTTTTTTCGCAAGGGGTTAGCCTTGATTTTTTTCCAAAATGTCGAAAAAACTGAAGTGAAGAATTGTACCACAAATTGCACACCAATTGAAAGGACTGTGCAATGCCTTTCGAGAAATGGCAGCCGCAGATTTTTGCGGGGCTTGGTTGCGGAGATATCACCATCCAAAGCAAGTCAAATGCAGTTGGGTGGAAAATCATGCGAATAACTTTGGATTGAAATATCTCAACAACCAGATGCCGCAGATACTTTTTGTTCGCAGCTGTGGATAGGAATTGAACAGACCTTTCTTTTGATGTATATATCAATGGGTTTGGGGAACATTTTTGAAAATGTAATTTTTTTTCGCAAGGGGTTAGCCTTGATTTTTTTCCAAAATGTCGAAAAAACTGAAGTGATGAATTGTACCACAAATTGCACACCAATTGAGAGGACTGTGCAATGCCTTTCGAGAAATGGCAGCCGCAGATTTTTGCGGGGCTTGGTTGCGGAAATATCACCATCCAAAGCAAGTCAAATGCAGTTGGGTGCAAAATCATGCGAATAATTTTGGATTGAAATATCTCAACAACCAGATGCCGCAGATACTTTTTGTTTGCAGCTGTGGATAGGAATTGAACAGACCTTTCTTTTGATGTATATATCAATGGGTTTGGGGAACATTTTTGAAAATGTAATTTTTTTTCGCAAGGGGTTAGCCTTGATTTTTTTCCAAAATGTCGAAAAAACTGAAGTGAAGAATTGTACCACAAATTGCACACCAATTGAAAGGACTGTGCAATGCCTTTCGAGAAATGGCAGCCGCAGATTTTTGCGGGGCTTGGTTGCGGAGATATCACCATCCAAAGCAAGTCAAATGCAGTTGGGTGGAAAATCATGCGAATAATTTTGAATTGAAATATCTCAACAACCAGATGCCGCAGATACTTTTTGTTTGCAGCTGTGGATAGGAATTGAACAGACCTTTCTTTTGATGTATATATCAATGGGTTTGGGGAACATTTTTGAAAATGTAATTTTTTTTCGCAAGGGGTTAGCCTTGATTTTTTTCCAAAATGTCGAAAAAACTGAAGTGAAGAATTGTACCACAAATTGCACACCAATTGAAAGGACTGTGCAATGCCTTTCGAGAAATGGCAGCCGCAGATTTTTGCGGGGCTTGGTTGCGGAGATATCACCATCCAAAGCAAGTCAAATGCAGTTGGGTGGAAAATCATGCGAATAACTTTGGATTGAAATATCTCAACAACCAGATGCCGCAGATACTTTTTGTTTGCAGCTGTGGATAGGAATTGAACAGACCTTTCTTTTGATGTATATATCAATGGGTTTGGGGAACATTTTTGAAAATGTAATTTTTTTTCGCAAGGGGTTAGCCTTGATTTTTTTCCAAAATGTCGAAAAAACTGAAGTGATGAATTGTACCACAAATTGCACACCAATTGAAAGGACTGTGCAATGCCTTTCGAGAAATGGCAGCCGCAGATTTTTGCGGGGCTTGGTTGCGGAAATATCACCATCCAAAGCAAGTCAAATGCAGTTGGGTGCAAAATCATGCGAATAACTTTGGATTGAAATATCTCAACAACCAGATGCCGCAGATACTTTTTGTTCGCAGCTGTGGATAGGAATTGAACAGACCTTTCTTTTGATGTATATATCAATGGGTTTGGGGAACATTTTTGAAAATGTAATTTTTTTTCGCAAGGGGTTAGCCTTGATTTTTTTCCAAAATGTCGAAAAAACTGAAGTGATGAATTGTACCACAAATTGCACACCAATTGAAAGGACTGTGCAATGCCTTTCGAGAAATGGCAGCCGCAGATTTTTGCGGGGCTTAGTTGCGGAGATATCACCATCCAAAGCAAGTCAAATGCAGTTGGGTGCAAAATCATGCGAATAATTTTGGATTGAAATATCTCAACAACCAGATGCCGCAGATACTTTTTGTTCGCAGCTGTGGATAGGAATTGAACAGACCTTTCTTTTGATGTATATATCAATGGGTTTGGGGAACATTTTTGAAAATGTAATTTTTTTTCGCAAGGGGTTAGCCTTGATTTTTTTCCAAAATGTCGAAAAAACTGAAGTGAAGAATTGTACCACAAATTGCACACCAATTGAAAGGACTGTGCAATGCCTTTCGAGAAATGGCAGCCGCAGATTTTTGCGGGGCTTGGTTGCGGAGATATCACCATCCAAAGCAAGTCAAATGCAGTTGGGTGCAAAATCATGCGAATAATTTTGGATTGAAATATCTCAACAACCAGATGCCGCAGATACTTTTTGTTTGCAGCTGTGGATAGGAATTGAACAGACCTTTCTTTTGATGTATATATCAATGGGTTTGGGGAACATTTTTGAAAATGTAATTTTTTTTCGCAAGGGGTTAGCCTTGATTTTTTTCCAAAATGTCGAAAAAACTGAAGTGAAGAATTGTACCACAAATTGCACACCAATTGAAAGGACTGTGCAATGCCTTTCGAGAAATGGCAGCCGCAGATTTTTGCGGGGCTTGGTTGTGGAGATATCACCATCCAAAGCAAGTCAAATGCAGTTGGGTGCAAAATCATGCGAATAATTTTGGATTGAAATATCTCAACAACCAGATGCCGCAGATACTTTTTGTTTGCAGCTGTGGATAGGAATTGAACAGACCTTTCTTTTGATGTATATATCAATGGGTTTGGGGAACATTTTTGAAAATGTAATTTTTTTTCGCAAGGGGTTAGCCTTGATTTTTTTCCAAAATGTCGAAAAAACTGAAGTGAAGAATTGTACCACAAATTGCACACCAATTGAAAGGACTGTGCAATGCCTTTCGAGAAATGGCAGCCGCAGATTTTTGCGGGGCTTGGTTGCGGAGATATCACCATCCAAAGCAAGTCAAATGCAGTTGGGTGCAAAATCATGCGAATAACTTTGAATTGAAATATCTCAACAACCAGATGCCGCAGATACTTTTTGTTTGCAGCTGTGGATAGGAATTGAACAGACCTTTCTTTTGATGTATATATCAATGGGTTTGGGGAACATTTTTGAAAATGTAATTTTTTTTCGCAAGGGGTTAGCCTTGATTTTTTTCCAAAATGTCGAAAAAACTGAAGTGATGAATTGTACCATAAATTGCACACCAATTGAAAGGACTGTGCAATGCCTTTCGAGAAATGGCAGCCGCAGATTTTTGCGGGCTTGGTTGCGGAGATATCACCATCCAAAGCAAGTCAAATGCAGTTGGGTGGAAAATCATGCGAATAACTTTGGATTGAAATATCTCAACAACCAGATGCCGCAGATACTTTTTGTTTGCAGCTGTGGATAGGAATTGAACAGACCTTTCTTTTGATGTATATATCAATGGGTTTGGGGAACATTTTTGAAAATGTAATTTTTTTTCGCAAGGGGTTAGCCTTGATTTTTTTCCAAAATGTCGAAAAAACTGAAGTGAAGAATTGTACCACAAATTGCACACCAATTGAAAGGACTGTGCAATGCCTTTCGAGAAATGGCAGCCGCAGATTTTTGCGGGGCTTGGTTGCGGAGATATCACCATCCAAAGCAAGTCAAATGCAGTTGGGTGCAAAATCATGCGAATAATTTTGGATTGAAATATCTCAACAACCAGATGCCGCAGATACTTTTTGTTTGCAGCTGTGGATAGGAATTGAACAGACCTTTCTTTTGATGTATATATCAATGGGTTTGGGGAACATTTTTGAAAATGTAATTTTTTTTCGCAAGGGGTTAGCCTTGATTTTTTTCCAAAATGTCGAAAAAACTGAAGTGATGAATTGTACCACAAATTGCACACCAATTGAAAGGACTGTGCAATGCCTTTCGAGAAATGGCAGCCGCAGATTTTTGCGGGGCTTGGTTGCGGAAATATCACCATCCAAAGCAAGTCAAATGCAGTTGGGTGCAAAATCATGCGAATAACTTTGGATTGAAATATCTCAACAACCAGATGCCGCAGATACTTTTTGTTCGCAGCTGTGGATAGGAATTGAACAGACCTTTCTTTTGATGTATATATCAATGGGTTTGGGGAACATTTTTGAAAATGTAATTTTTTTTCGCAAGGGGTTAGCCTTGATTTTTTTCCAAAATGTCGAAAAAACTGAAGTGATGAATTGTACCACAAATTGCACACCAATTGAAAGGACTGTGCAATGCCTTTCGAGAAATGGCAGCCGCAGATTTTTGCGGGGCTTAGTTGCGGAGATATCACCATCCAAAGCAAGTCAAATGCAGTTGGGTGCAAAATCATGCGAATAATTTTGGATTGAAATATCTCAACAACCAGATGCCGCAGATACTTTTTGTTCGCAGCTGTGGATAGGAATTGAACAGACCTTTCTTTTGATGTATATATCAATGGGTTTGGGGAACATTTTTGAAAATGTAATTTTTTTTCGCAAGGGGTTAGCCTTGATTTTTTTCCAAAATGTCGAAAAAACTGAAGTGAAGAATTGTACCACAAATTGCACACCAATTGAAAGGACTGTGCAATGCCTTTCGAGAAATGGCAGCCGCAGATTTTTGCGGGGCTTGGTTGCGGAGATATCACCATCCAAAGCAAGTCAAATGCAGTTGGGTGCAAAATCATGCGAATAATTTTGGATTGAAATATCTCAACAACCAGATGCCGCAGATACTTTTTGTTTGCAGCTGTGGATAGGAATTGAACAGACCTTTCTTTTGATGTATATATCAATGGGTTTGGGGAACATTTTTGAAAATGTAATTTTTTTTCGCAAGGGGTTAGCCTTGATTTTTTTCCAAAATGTCGAAAAAACTGAAGTGAAGAATTGTACCACAAATTGCACACCAATTGAAAGGACTGTGCAATGCCTTTCGAGAAATGGCAGCCGCAGATTTTTGCGGGGCTTGGTTGTTGAGATATCACCATCCAAAGCAAGTCAAATGCAGTTGGGTGCAAAATCATGCGAATAATTTTGGATTGAAATATCTCAACAACCAGATGCCGCAGATACTTTTTGTTTGCAGCTGTGGATAGGAATTGAACAGACCTTTCTTTTGATGTATATATCAATGGGTTTGGGGAACATTTTTGAAAATGTAATTTTTTTTCGCAAGGGGTTAGCCTTGATTTTTTTCCAAAATGTCGAAAAAACTGAAGTGAAGAATTGTACCACAAATTGCACACCAATTGAAAGGACTGTGCAATGCCTTTCGAGAAATGGCAGCCGCGGAGATATCACCATCCAAAGCAAGTCAAATGCAGTTGGGTGGAAAATCATGCGAATAACTTTGGATTGAAATATCTCAACAACCAGATGCCGCAGATACTTTTTGTTTGCAGCTGTGGATAGGAATTGAACAGACCTTTCTTTTGATGTATATATCAATGGGTTTGAGGAACATTTTTGAAAATGTAATTTTTTTTCGCAAGGGGTTAGCCTTGATTTTTTTCCAAAATGTCGAAAAAACTGAAGTGAAGAATTGTACCACAAATTGCACACCAATTGAAAGGACTGTGCAATGCCTTTCGAGAAATGGCAGCCGCAGATTTTTGCGGGGCTTGGTTGCGGAGATATCACCATCCAAAGCAAGTCAAATGCAGTTGGGTGGAAAATCATGCGAATAACTTTGGATTGAAATATCTCAACAACCAGATGCCGCAGATACTTTTTGTTTGCAGCTGTGGATAGGAATTGAACAGACCTTTCTTTTGATGTATATATCAATGGGTTTGGGGAACATTTTTGAAAATGTAATTTTTTTTCGCAAGGGGTTAGCCTTGATTTTTTTCCAAAATGTCGAAAAAACTGAAGTGAAGAATTGTACCATAAATTGCACACCAATTGAAAGGACTGTGCAATGCCTTTCGAGAAATGGCAGCCGCAGATTTTTGCGGGGCTTGGTTGCGGAGATATCACCATCCAAAGCAAGTCAAATGCAGTTGGGTGGAAAATCATGCGAATAACTTTGGATTGAAATATCTCAACAACCAGATGCCGCAGATACTTTTTGTTCGCAGCTGTGGATAGGAATTGAACAGACCTTTCTTTTGATGTATATATCAATGGGTTTGGGGAACATTTTTGAAAATGTAATTTTTTTTCGCAAGGGGTTAGCCTTGATTTTTTTCCAAAATGTCGAAAAAACTGAAGTGATGAATTGTACCACAAATTGCACACCAATTGAAAGGACTGTGCAATGCCTTTCGAGAAATGGCAGCCGCAGATTTTTGCGGGGCTTGGTTGCGGAGATATCACCATCCAAAGCAAGTCAAATGCAGTTGGGTGCAAAATCATGCGAATAATTTTGGATTGAAATATCTCAACAACCAGATGCCGCAGATACTTTTTGTTCGCAGCTGTGGATAGGAATTGAACAGACCTTTCTTTTGATGTATATATCAATGGGTTTGGGGAACATTTTTGAAAATGTAATTTTTTTTCGCAAGGGGTTAGCCTTGATTTTTTTTCAAAAATCTTCAAAAAAATTAAATCGTCAAATTTTATACCACTGCAAAGGTCTGTTCAATCTTTTTCTGAGGCGTGGTTGCTGAGATATCAGCTTCCAAAGCAAATCAAATGCAGTTGGGTTGACAATCACGGGAACTAATTTGGATTGCAATATCTCGAGAACCGGAGGCTGCAGAAGCGTTTGGTTTTCAGGTGTGAATAGGTATTGAACAGACCTTTCGTTTCATGTATATATCGATGGGTTTGGGAAACATTTTTGAAAATACAATTTTTTTCCGCAAAGGGTTAGCCTTGAATTTTTTTCAAAAATCTTCAAAAAAATTAAATCGTCAAATTTTATACCACTGCAAAGGTCTGTTCAATCCCTTTCAAGTGCTGAAAACCGCAGCTTTTTCTGAGGCGTGGTTGCTGAGATATCAGCTTCCAAAGCAAATCAAATGCAGTTGGGTTGACAATCACGGGAACTACTTTGGATTGCAATATCTCGAGAACCGAAGGCTGCAGAAGCGTTTGGTTTTCAGGTGTGAATAGGTATTGAACAGACCTTTCGTTTCATGTATATATCGATGGGTTTGGGAAACATTTTTGAAAATTCAATTTTTTTCCGCAAGGGGTTAGCCTTGAATTTTTTTCAAAAATCTTCAAAAAAAATTAAATCGTCAAATTTTATACCACTGCAAAGGTCTGTTCAATCCCTTTCAAGTGCTGAAAACCGCAGCTTTTTCTGAGGCGTGGTTGCCGAGATATCAGCTTCCAAAGCAAATCAAATGCAGTTGGGTTGACAATCACGGGAACTACTTTGGATTGCAATATCTCGAGAACCGAAAGCTGCAGAGGCGTTTGGTTTTCAGGTGTGAATAGGTATTGAACAGACCTTTCGTTTCATGTATATATCGATGGGTTTGGGAAACATTTTTGAAAATACAATTTTTTTCCGCAAGGGGTTAGCCTTGAATTTTTTTCAAAAATCTTCAAAAAAATTTAATCGTCAAATTTGATACCACTGCAAAGGTCTGTTCAATCCCTTTCAAGTGCTGAAAACCGCAGCTTTTTCTGAGGTGTTGTTGCTGAGATATCAGCTTCCAAAGCAAATCAAATGCAGTTGGGTTGACAATCACGGGAACTACTTTGGATTGCAATATCTCGAGAACCGAAGGCTGCAGAAGCGTTTGGTTTTCAGGTGTGGATAGGTATTGAACAGACCTTTCGTTTCATGTATATATCGATGGGTTTGGGAAACATTTTTGAAAATACAATTTTTTTCCGCAAGGGGTTAGCCTTGAATTTTTTTCAAAAATCTTCAAAAAAATTAAATCGTCAAATTTTATACCACTGCAAAGGTCTGTTCAATTCCTTTCAAGTGCTGAAAACCGCAGCTTTTTCTGAGGCGTGGTTGCTGAGATATCAGCTTCCAAAGCAAATCAAATGCAGTTGGGTTGACAATCACGGGAACTACTTTGGATTGCAATATCTCGAGAACCGGAGGCTGAAGAAGCGTTTGGTTTTCAGGTGTGAATAGGTATTGAACAGACCTTTCGCTTCGTGTATATATCGATGGGTTTGGGAAACATTTTTGAAAATACAATTTTTTTCCGCAAGGGGTTAGCCTTGAATTTTTTTCAAAAATCTTCAAAAAAATTAAATCGTCAAATTTTATACCACTGCAAAGGTCTGTTCAATCCCTTTCAAGTGCTGAAAACCGCAGCTTTTTCTGAGGCGTGGTTGCTGAGATATCAGCTTCCAAAGCAAATCAAATACAGTTGGGTTGACAATCACGGGAACTACTTTGGATTGCAATATCGCGAGAACCGAAGGCTGCAGAAGCGTTTGGTTTTCAGGTGTGAATAGGTATTGAACAGACCTTTCGTTTCGTGTATATATCGATGGGTTTGGGAAACATTTTTGAAAATACAATTTTTTTCCGCAAGGAGTTAGCCTTGATTTTTTTTCAAAAATCTTCAAAAAAATGAAATCGTTAAATTTTATACCACTGCAAAGGTCTGTTCAATCCCTTTCAAGTGCTGAAAACCGCAGCTTTTTCTGAGGCGTGGTTGATGAGATATCAGCTTCCAAAGCAAATCAAATGCAGTTGGGTTGACAATCACGGGAACTACTTTGGATTGCAATATCTCGAGAACCGAAAGCTGCAGAGGCGTTTGGTTTTCAGGTGTGAATAGGTATTGAACAGACCTTTCGTTTCATGTATATATCGATGGGTTTGGGAAACATTTTTGAAAATACAATTTTTTTCCGCAAAGGGTTAGCCTTGAATTTTTTTCAAAAATCTTCAAAAAAATTAAATCGTCAAATTTTATACCACTGCAAAGGTCTGTTCAATCCCTTTCAAGTGCTGAAAACCGCAGCTTTTTCTGAGGCGTGGTTGCTGAGATATCAGCTTCCAAAGCAAATCAAATGCAGTTGGGTTGACAATCACGGGAACTACTTTGGATTGCAATATCTCGAGAACCGAAGGCTGCAGAAGCGTTTGGTTTTCAGGTGTGAATAGGTATTGAACAGACCTTTCGTTTCATGTATATATCGATGGGTTTGGGAAACATTTTTGAAAATACAATTTTTTTCCGCAAGGGGTTAGCCTTGAATTTTTTTCAAAAATCTTCAAAAAAATTAAATCGTCAAATTTTATACCACTGCAAAGGTCTGTTCAATCCCTTTCAAGTGCTGAAAACCGCAGCTTTTTCTGAGGCGTGGTTGCCGAGATATCAGCTTCCAAAGCAAATCAAATGCAGTTGGGTTGACAATCACGGGAACTACTTTGGATTGCAATATCTCGAGAACCGAAAGCTGCAGAGGCGTTTGGTTTTCAGGTGTGAATAGGTATTGAACAGACCTTTCGTTTCATGTATATATCGATGGGTTTGGGAAACATTTTTGAAAATACAATTTTTTTCCGCAAGGGGTTAGCCTTGAATTTTTTTCAAAAATCTTCAAAAAAATTTAATCGTCAAATTTTATACCACTGCAAAGGTCTGTTCAATCCCTTTCAAGTGCTGAAAACCGCAGCTTTTTCTGAGGTGTTGTTGCTGAGATATCAGCTTCCAAAGCAAATCAAATGCAGTTGGGTTGACAATCACGGGAACTACTTTGGATTGCAATATCTCGAGAACCGGAGGCTGCAGAAGCGTTTGGTTTTCAGGTGTGAATAGGTATTGAACAGACCTTTCGTTTCGTGTATATATCGATGGGTTTGGGAAACATTTTTGAAAATACAATTTTTTTCCGCAAGGGGTTAGCCTTGAATTTTTTTCAAAAATCTTCAAAAAAATTAAATCGTCAAATTTTATACCACTGCAAAGGTCTGTTCAATCCCTTTCAAGTGCTGAAAACCGCAGCTTTTTCTGAGGCGTGGTTGCTGAGATATCAGCTTCCAAAGCAAATCAAATGCAGTTGGGTTGACAATCACGGGAACTACTTTGGATTGCAATATCTCGAGAACCGAAGGCTGCAGAAGCGTTTGGTTTTCAGGTGTGGATAGGTATTGAACAGACTTTTCGTTTCATGTATATATCGATGGGTTTGGGAAACATTTTTGAAAATACAATTTTTTTCCGCAAAGGGTTAGCCTTGAATTTTTTTCAAAAATCTTCAAAAAAATTAAATCGTCAAATTTTATACCACTGCAAAGGTCTGTTCAATCCCTTTCAAGTGCTGAAAACCGCAGCTTTTTCTGAGGCGTGGTTGGTGAGATATCAGCTTCCAAAGCAAATCAAATGCAGTTGGGTTGACAATCACGGGAACTACTTTGGATTGCAATATCTCGAGAACCGAAGGCTGCAGAAGCGTTTGGTTTTCAGGTGTGGATAGGTATTGAACAGACCTTTCGTTTCATGTATATATCGATGGGTTTGGGAAACATTTTTGAAAATACAATTTTTTTCCGCAAAGGGTTAGTTAGCCTTGAATTTTTTTCAAAAATCTTCAAAAAAATTTAATCGTCAAATTTTATACCACTGCAAAGGTCTGTTCAATCCCTTTCAAGTGCTGAAAACCGCAGCTTTTTCTGAGGCGTGGTTGCTGAGATATCAGCTTCCAAAGCAAATCAAATGCAGTTGGGTTGACAATCACGGGAACTACTTTGGATTGCAATATCTCGAGAACCGAAGGCTGCAGAAGCGTTTGGTTTTCAGGTGTGAATAGGTATTGAACAGACCTTTCGTTTCGTGTATATATCGATGGGTTTGGGAAACATTTTTGAAAATACAATTTTTTTCCGCAAGGGGTTAGCCTTGAATTTTGTTCAAAAATCTTCAAAAAAATTAAATCGTCAAATTTTATACCACTGCGAAGGTCTGTTCAATCCCTTTCAAGTGCTGAAAACCGCAGCTTTTTCTGAGGCGTGGTTGCCGAGATATCAGCTTCCAAAGCAAATCAAATGCAGTTGGGTTGACAATCACGGGAACTACTTTGGATTGCAATATCTCGAGAACCGAAAGCTGCAGAGGCGTTTGGTTTTCAGGTGTGAATAGGTATTGAACAGACCTTTCGTTTCATGTATATATCGATGGGTTTGGGAAACATTTTTGAAAATACAATTTTTTTCCGCAAGGGGTTAGCCTTGAATTTTTTTCAAAAATCTTCAAAAAAATTTAATCGTCAAATTTTATACCACTGCAAAGGTCTGTTCAATCCCTTTCAAGTGCTGAAAACCGCAGCTTTTTCTGAGGCGTTGTTGCTGAGATATCAGCTTCCAAAGCAAATCAAATGCAGTTGGGTTGACAATCACGGGAACTACTTTGGATTGCAATATCTCGAGAACCGGAGGCTGCAGAAGCGTTTGGTTTTCAGGTGTGAATAGGTATTGAACAGACCTTTCGTTTCGTGTAAATGTCGATGGGTTTGGGAAACATTTTTGAAAATACAATTTTTTTCCGCAAGGGGTTAGCCTTGAATTTTGTTCAAAAATCTTCAAAAAAATTAAATCGTCAAATTTTATACCACTGCAAAGGTCTGTTCAATCCCTTTCAAGTGCTGAAAACCGCAGCTTTTTCTGAGGCGTGGTTGCCGAGATATCAGCTTCCAAAGCAAATCAAATGCAGTTGGGTTGACAATCACGGGAACTACTTTGGATTGCAATATCTCGAGAACCGAAAGCTGCAGAGGCGTTTGATTTTCAGGTGTGAATAGGTATTGAACAGACCTTTCGTTTCATGTATATATCGATGGGTTTGGGAAACATTTTTGAAAATACAATTTTTTTCCGCAAGGGGTTAGCCTTGAATTTTTTTTCAAAAATCTTCAAAAAAATTTAATCGTCAAATTTTATACCACTGCAAAGGTCTGTTCAATCCCTTTCAAGTGCTGAAAACCGCAGCTTTTTCTGAGGCGTTGTTGCTGAGATATCAGCTTCCAAAGCAAATCAAATACAGTTGGGTTGACAATCACGGGAACTACTTTGTATTGCAATATCTCGAGAACCGGAGGCTGCAGAAGCGTTTGGTTTTCAGGTGTGAATAGGTATTGAACAGACCTTTCGTTTCGTGTATATATCGATGGGTTTGGGAAACATTTTTGAAAATACAATTTTTTTCCGCAAGGGGTTAGCCTTGAATTTTTTTCAAAAATCTTAAAAAAAATTAAATCGTCAAATTTTATACCACTGCAAAGGTCTGTTCAATCCCTTTCAAGTGCTGAAAACCGCAGCTTTTTCTGAGGCGTGGTTGCTGAGATATCAGCTTCCAAAGCAAATCAAATGCAGTTGGGTTGACAATCACGGAAACTACTTTGGATTGCAATATCTCGAGAACCGAAGGCTGCAGAAGCGTTTGGTTTTCAGGTGTGAATAGGTATTGAACAGACCTTTCGTTTCGTGTATATATCGATGGGTTTGGGAAACATTTTTGAAAATACAATTTTTTTCCGCAAGGGGTTAAGGAGGCTTTACATGCAACTTCATCTTCATCTGCATTGACATCTGCAAAAAAAGAGGAAACAAAATAAAAAATTAATACTTGTGCGATAGAGAGCGAAAACCAAAATGGAGATCATCTTCATGTATGAAGATTATAGGAAGTACGAACCTGAAGATTGCAGATTATAGTGAAGATGAACATGTTCATTTTTGCGCTAAAGATTACTTTTTCCAGAATATTCGCAATATGAAGCCCTTGAGGAAGCTATGGAGATGCAGATTCCCGACGAAAAAATTGGTAAACATGCAGATACAAGAAACTGAATGGTCATCATTATACCCCACTTATGATCTGGCCAATCTTTCTTGCACTTTAATCTTTATAAATTGTCTCGTTCATATGTATATTAATAAGTTCTCATTTATTTAGAAAACCTAATTGAAGCCGTCAAAAACAGACCGGGTATTTGGAATATTCGCAATGAATATTACAAAAATAGAATAATTACCAGCCGCTTATGGGAAGAGATTTTACGTGAGTTAAGTAAGTTTTTATAATCCATAAATTTTAGGATTGTAACTTAAAATTATTAAATTTTTTTTTCAGGCTTAGACAGTTCATATTTAAAAATTTTAAAGAAGAAGTGGGACAGCCTGAAAACTGGCTACGGGCGGTCCCAGAAAAGTGCACCCAGTGGTTCTGGAGGAGCCAAATCACTGGGCTATAAATATGGACGCCTTTTGTCGTTTTTAGACGACACAAACGAACCCAGAACGTAATACAAATATATTTTGAACAGTTGATTTAAAATTATTAAATATTTTTTTTAATATAGAACAATTTCATTGATGTCAGCGTCACCTAAAGAGTCCACCGGATCATCACCTTCGACCAAAAAAAGTAATTTTATTGAATATTTCTTTTAATTCAAATAATCCTAATTCTTGTTTCTCTAGGAGCATGCACTGCTTTGTCATCGTCATACCAAGCGGAAGCTCTTCAAATATTGAAAGATATTAACACCCAGAAGACACAAGAGAAGAGCTACGCTGCTATGACGTGCGACTTGATTGCCAAGGACATGGAAGGTCTTCCTGAAGAAGATCAGTGGACCGTTAGAAAGGATCTTTTTGCGGGCATAGATGCAGCAGTTTTGCGGCATCATAATCGGAGCGCTGGCCAATGAGGAAGGTCGATCTACAGCCGAAATATTTTACTATTTATTTCCAAATGTCTTCTATCTTTTCAGTCCAAAGCTTTATTAATATTTTGTTTGTTTAGTTTTTAAGAGAATCTAATTATTAAAATTTTAATAATAATAATAATTCTTGCAACAATTCGTTTTTCTCCATAAGAATACAAGTAAACAAAATTCACTTAAAAGTTTAACAGAATAGCAGTCAAGCACTATATCCACTAAGCCATTGTCACCATACATATTATGCTCAAAAAGAAATCATTTAAAATTTTTTTTTCCAAAAGCGCATGAGAATTCCATTTACAGCAGTAAAGGACTTTTCAGCGACCAACGACCGACGAATAAACTAATAAATTTCATTTAAAACAATTTACCAACCAAAATTATTCTTCAAATTTTCTACTTGTATTCGTGACGAATAAAATTAAAGCTATGTGAACGAAATCTCAAAATGGACAAATATTCGTTCATTCATTGGTCGTTGGTCGCTCCCATGTGCATAGTACTTTAAAGTTGTCCAATGTAGAGAAAAAATCTGTTTAAAGGTGATCAAAATATACTACAAATTGAATGATAAGGCGTAATAGGGAAAGGAAAAAAATCCTTTAAAGAAAGCTGCCTTTTAATTATTTAAATTTTTTTTTTACATAAATTACATATAGACAAGCAAAAGATAAAAGATTTGTAGAACGACAGCGCGAAGAATATAAAAAAAACAATCATTGCTTTCAAACATGATTTTTCTTATTATTACTTAATGTCGATTTCGTTTCAATAAATAGGATTCGCTACTAAAACAAAAACTTTTTTGCTTTGAAAAGAACGATTTAGGATCTAATCTCTTTTTGTGACTGTGTTTTGATTGGCAGCCCTAAAAAAAAACAAATCTTCAATTAGTTAATACATCAATATTTCGTTTTTATTTGCTGATTCAGTCGCGGGGGAATGCCTAAATACACTTGCACTTTTTTAATATTTTTTTCCAAACAGTTTTTAAAAATATTTTAATTTTTTAACAATATTAATTTACTTTTTTTGTACAATGCCACAAAATAAAAATTAATTAACAACACACCAATTGAGTAACTTCAAAACAAATATTGCAGTGCGTGTAAGAATCTGTGTACAAATCCTTTTTGAATCCGTCTCGAAAAAGAGATCCAATACGGATCTGATTTTCAGAAAAAAATTGACGGCGGATCGATGTTTTTATTGTAATGAAATCGTCATAAGTTTATCGAATTGATTGTAATTTGTTTACGCTTTTTTGAGTTTCTTAAAATTTCTTTTCGAAGCACATCTATGAATGATGTCTGAAATGTGGAACTTGTGGTCACAGGTTTTTATTATTTGATTGTGTTTCGGTTATGCCATCAACGATAATCTTACTGCGTTGCATATTGCCCTAGAAAAATAAAACTCAATGTTAAGTTTTCATGCCCAATAGAATTCATATTCAATTATCTTTACCTTAATAAGATCAGAGATCATTTCGATGTCGGGTTTCTTCCCATGTGACTCAATTTGCTTCAGCATGAATTTTAGTTTTTCATTACCCTGTCTTCTACTTTCATACCTTAACAAAAACAAAGCACACAAATTAGTCGTATCACAATAATTTTACTAAAATGAGACTGCGTACCAGATCCATTTGAGTCTTCAAATTAGCCCAGCATTGATTTTATCTAAAATGTTGGCTAGATCCATAGTAGTGTGATGACGTTCCTTCATTATCTTGACATCGCTGTGACGTTGAAAATGATCATTTGCTGCCTTCCAATTCTGTTTGTAGCTCTCTGTAGAGTTTCAGAGAACAGAACAGAATCCAAATTCTGTTGGCTTTGTATTTTCCTTGTTGGAATTAATGTTCGGATTATTGTTGGTGATATATTCTTATTCATCCACGAATTCAAATCACTTTTTTGCTTTCTCCCAAACTGAAACGACTAAGCAATATAAAAACTTTTTAATTATGTGCATTATCCATTTATTACTACGTTTATATGGAGAATTGAATCGGTATTGAATCAGGATTTAGGTCTTTGTATACTTGAATCGAATTAAAATAGGATTACTCGATCCGGTCCCACTAGAAGAGCTGAATCGAATCGAAAATGTATTTATATACCTGAATCGAGGAATTGAAGAATCGAATTCACATCTGATTCTTGGTGTGTGTGTGCACCAATAGTGTTTTTTTGTGTTTAGTGGGATTCCGTTCTCTTTGTATTTTTTTCTGTCGCATGTTTTTGTTGTTTATTCTGTAAACTCAAATTGTCACTTCGATTCCATTTAAATTCAATTTTCCGATCCCACGAGGCCATATACCTGAATCGAAATCTCAATTTGATTCGATCCGATTCCTCAATTCACTCATATAAACTGACTATATATCTACCTTATTACATTTCCCAATGTTGAACGTACGCGTCCAATACTCACGCACTAAGAAGAATGACTGGTCTTGGACATGACTAAAGGAGAACAATATTACGACACTTTTTTGTTTTTATTATTTAATTGAAGTCATCTGAGATTGAAAAATCTGCAAATTGTTGTTGTTTGTGGATTAATATGGATAATTACCTTGTGGCAATATTTGTACGTTGAGCAATCATCCAGGAAGAGGTTAAATTTATAGGAGAATGCGATTCCATCCTAACTTCGCTCATTTTGCCAACTTACAGCACCTGATCCAGAAAAATATGTTGCAAATTTGTTCCGCAAAACTTTGGCTGCATTCGGAGAATTTGCAGAATTGGGACGCAATCCTACTAAGTTATTTGGCTGGGACCTCCAGCTCCCTAGCGTTATTTGTCCTGCTACATCTACGTCAACTAATGCGGGGTCGATGAATCTATTCTCTTGGTGGTTTCGCAGCCAATTGTGTAAGCACACAGCACTTTGGATGACTAGCTCGGTGAGATCTAGGCTAGCATTTATTGGAGCTTTAAAAATTCGAAATTTTGACACTAAGATGCCAAAAGTGTTCTCGATAATACGCCTTGCCCTGCTTAGCCTGTAGTTAAAAATTTTCTCCTCAAGAGATAGGTTTCTTCTGGAATATGGTTTAAGCATGTTTGTTGTAAGGCTGAAGGCATCATCAGCTACAATTACGTAGGGAGCATTCTTCAGGTCGGGTGCCACATCGCGAGGTGGAGGTAGTCTGAAATTAAACAAACTATTAATAGAATGTACATTCATTTCCTAAATAGTTGGTAATTACGGAAGAGTGTTTGAGTAGAATAGTTTTCCAAATTCCAGAATTCTGAAACACTCCACCATCGCTTTGCCGTCCTGCAGCTCCAACATCACACATTACAAATGAATAGTTGGAGTCACACATTGCCATTAGCACTATGGAATACTGTTTTTTATAATTAAAAAACTCTGAGCCCGAATGTGCTGGTGCCTGAATCATGACGTGTTTGCCATCTAGAGCCCCAACACAGTTTGGAAAGTTCCACCTTTCTTCGAAGCCATTCGCTATTTTGCGAAAAGTTTCCATTTCCAATATTGGGAAAACGATTGGACAAAGTTTTTTACTTATTGCTTCCGTTGTTTCCATTAAAATGTTGTGGACAACAGATGGAGAACATTTAAATCAAATAGCAAGACTCTGTTGAGATTCACCAGTAGCTAAATACCTTTAATAAAAGGAAGATATTTAAAAACACGTTATATGCTATTTATTTGTTTCTTACCGAAGTGTAATAACCAAACGCATTTTGGTTGGTATTGGCTCTCTAACAACATATTGTTTGGCAATTTGCGGTCCAACAATATCTAAAAGCTCGTCCAACTGTGATGAAGTTACCCTCAAGTATTTGGAAAATAATTGAGGGTCATTTACAGCACAAATTCCGCCAAATATGCAGACGAAGCCTCCATCAAAATCCCTTTGTTTAAGGTATGGATGCACCCAAAACGCTCGTCTTTTTCTGTGTGGGGGGTCTTCATTGTCTTCAAAAATAAATGAGGCTAAAAGGAGACTCATGGCTTTGTTTTTTCTTTCGGAATTCATCATTAAGTAATTTTATTTTACAACACAATTCCGATTCTTACAAAACACGAATTAAAATTTACTTTTCAAAGCAAAGAGATCTGTCAAAAATGTTATAGCAGAGTTATAGGAAGATATTAGTGTGTACACTGTCTTACTTTCATGTTTGTCTTATATTGGTCCCGCTCTACTTTTCTTCAAATCTGCAGATGCAGATCCATGTAAAGCCGCCTTAATTTTCAATGGCCATTGGGCCAAATAAAATTCAAAATTATGACAACATAACTCAATATCTATCTAGCGTTCATTTTTCGAATGTTTATTCTGAAGATGTTGATATATTTTTAAATAGGTTTTACAACATCCTAGAAGAGTGTCTAAATATTTTTATTCCTACTAGAGGAATATCGAAAAGTGGATATCCTGTTTGGTACTCTCGGCATTTATTGAAAGTATTGAAACTTAAAGAAAGATATAGATGTTTATATAGAAAATCTAAACACTCTGAAGCATATGCAACATTTTCGTACCTAAGAAGCATGTGTTGGAGTCGAAAATTGAGGCAATAAATTTAATAGCCAACACAATTTTTAAGAGCAACAAGTATAATATATTTAATTCAGTTATTACACGTTGAGACGCTTTAAAATAATTTATGTTGCTACCGCATTTAAGTTTTATCGACTGACTTAGTTACAGCAATTTTCTTTCATTGAAAGCTAAGTACATAAGCAAATTTAAAGAATATTGTTTTACGTAGATCAGTTATAAAGCGGAATAGCAAATAAGGTAAAGTTAAACAGGGAGATTAAATTCAAAGTTATTAATGATAATTTATGAAATTTGAATATTTTATGATTTTGAATTTATAATATAAACGGCGGTAACATTCTCCCCCTCGTAAGCGAGCTACGAAGCTTACTCAATTTCAGCTTTACCGACGACGTCTAGGACAGCAATCTTACTCGCAGGTCGCTCTAGCATGCCAGTCTGAGTTCGCACCATGACTCTTCGCACTTGTCCGTCCTTCGCAGTTACTACGCTTTCAATGATCCGCTTGGGCCAGCTGTTTCGGGGTAGGTTTTCGTCCACGACAACTACAACGTTACCAGGAGCTATAGGAGGCTGTTTTACAAACCACTTACCTCGACGTGCAAGCATAGGCGTGTAGTCTTTTATCCATCTATGCCAAAATTCATCAGCAAACACCTGTATTTTGTGCCAACGTTGTCGTAAATCTGCGTTGTCTTTACGAATAGGCTTGTATCCAGTTGAAGAGCCTAATAGAAGGTGGTTTGGTGTGATGGCTTCGTCGTCACAGGATTCTAGCGACACAAATGTTAGCGGACGGCAGTTTATTAAGAATTCCACCTCCCATAGTGCACTTCTCAGGCTTTCGTCGTTGAAGTTGATTGGATCCATTCTATATAGGATGGTCTTGATGGATCGGACAAGCCTTTCCCAGGCCCCTCCCATATGTGGTGCCGCCGGCGGGTTGAACTTCCATTTAATTCCATTATACTTCGAAGCGATCGTTGAATAGTTGATGTTTTTGTGCTCGTGACAAAGGATCTTCTTTGAGGCTTTGAAATTTGTGCCATTGTCACTATAAATTTCTCTAGGCACTCCACGACGGGATATAAAATTTCTTATGCACATAATACAGGAACTGGTGTCTAGGCTATGTGCTACTTCTATATGGATGGCGCGTACAGTGAGGCAAGTAAATATTACGCCCCATCTCTTCTCGCGTCTTCGTCCAATAATCGTAGAAATCGGGCCAAAATAATCAATGTCGACGAATGTGAAGGGACGCTCGAACACTGCCAACCTGGCGGCAGGCAAGATAGCCATTTGTGGAACTGCAGGTGTTGTATAGTAATTTTTACATCGTTAGCATCTTTTGCGTACTGATTTGTATAGCACTCGAAGTCTCGGAATGTAGAACCTACCACGTACTTTGTTAATTATAGTCTCATGTGATACGTGGTGGTGGTTTTCATGGTAGAATCGTACGGTAAGAAATGTCACGTGATGGTTTTTCGGTAAGACGATAGCATCTGGCCTATTGTTCAAATTCTGTGCCCTACTCGGTGTTCTCAAGATACCAGAATCATCTAAGTAAATATTTAACGATATTAGTTTTGAATTTAACTTAATACTCTTACCCCGTGCAAGGTTTGTTATTTCTTGCCTGTATTCCTGCATCTGTGCACATCTGTATAGCTGGACTTTGGCATTTTGAAGCATTTCAAAAGACAGATGTCTTGGAGTAGGCCTTTTCTTCACGACAGGCTTCAGTTTCTGGATATATAGCTGGAACTTAGCTAGTGCATGGTAAAGTCGCCTCCAATCAGAGAAGTATCGGACATTCATGTTCAATGCAGATCGTACACTTCTTACAGTTGTGTGTGTGTGAAGTAGGTGATGTCTTACTTCTGTTGTATCGGCAGGTCCCAAGTCATCGCATTTTGGCCAATCCTCTGCTTCAGAAGTCAGAAAGTTCGGGCCAGTGAACCACGACTCGATATCTAACTGCGATAATACTTTTGTGGCAAGATCAGCTGTGTTCAGTTTTGATGGCACCCATTTCCACTGTGTGATGTTTGATTGCTCCAATATTTCACCCACTCGAAACATAACGAACTGTTGAAGCTTCCTGGGGTCCATTCGCAACCACTTCAGAACCGTTTTTGAATCGGACCACCAAAATCTCGAACTAATTGGTATACGTTGAACTTCGTGTATCATGGCAGACAATCTTATGCCTAATACGGCTGCTTGGAGCTCAAGTCTCGGGATTGAGACTGGTTTGAGAGGAGCTACTTTTGATTTTGAGGCTACTAGTGTAATGGAAACTTTGCCTCCGCATTTCACTCGCAGGTAGCATACAGTAGCGTAAGCGTGCTCTCCGGCATCGACGGAATTATGTAACTGAACATTCTCAGCGTTGGCCAGTAGGCGACTGTAGCAGCGGGGAATTTCAATTGACTTCACTGTCGGTATCAATGATTTCCAATACAGCCACTTAGAGTACAGGGCTTCAGAAAGCTCATCATCCCATTTAATCTAGGAACGCCAGACTTCTTGTAAAAGAATTTTCAACCCGATGGTAAAGCAAGCGATAAAACCAAGAGGATCAAATATTGACATGAGCACCTTTAGAGCCTCTCGTTTGGTTGGTCTTACTTGATCATCTAATACATCGCGCTTCAGTCGAGCGAATCTAAAAGTATATTTAAAGACATCGTTATTAGGATCCCAATACATACCAAGAACTTTTTCGGGAGATCCTACCGTCTTATTGGCTTGTACAGTCGAACTTTTGCTATTGAGCTGATCAACGACCACAGAAGAGTTCGAGGCCCAGTTGCGTATGTTAAACCCAGCTGACGAGTGAATGGCTTTTACTTCACTTGCCAGACGCACGGCATCCTCCATCGTATCCACGCTATCGATAAAGTCGTCCACGTAGTGGTGGTTTTTGATAGCTTCCACAGCTCGGGGGTATTGTTGCTCAAACTGTTCAGCGTTTTTCATTCGTATATAATGTGCAATACAGGGGGCACAATTCATCCCAAACGTCAAATCACTCATTACATAACAGCTAGGTTGATGAGATGGATCATCCTTGCCCCACCATAAGAATCGCTGCACATTCATATCCGCATCTCTTACCTTGATCTGGTGGAACATTTCGGCAGTCACCACTAATTGCCACCTGGCCAATTCTGAAGGCTAGCAAAACCGCAACTACAGGCGTCAAAAGGTCCGGTCCACTTAGCATGAAATCATTCAGGAAATGACCGTTGGATTTAGCGGCTGCGTCCCAAACAAGTCGGACTCTATTCGGCTTATTAGGATTTACGGTGACAAAAATGGGCAAATACCATACTGGGTTATTATCCACAGCTATTTCCCTCGCATTCAGCTTTCTTGCGTAGCCCTTCACCAACAGGTCGTCTATCTCAGCTTGCATCTTGTTCTTAAGCGTTATATCACGTTTGAATTTCCTGTCGAGGCACATGAGCCGGTTGAATGCGGTTTTGTAGCTGTCGGGCATTTTCTGATTGTCCTGTCGCCAAAGCAATCCAACCTCGTACCTGTTCTTCAACGGCTTGCATGTAGTCTCCAATATCTGCAGCGCTCTTTCGTCTTCTTGTGAGCGTATGGTGGTTGATGATGATTCCAACGCAAAATAGGCTTTTACTGCTTCATGCAACTCATTAGAACGACGGTCACAGTCACATGAATGAATATTGAGGCGACAAACCCGTTGACGATTGGCTACACACCCTTGTAAAGCCCATCCTAATCGGGTTTTTGTGGCGATTGGCTGGTTCCAAGAACCTTCACGAACTTTGAGGGGTACTGCTAGCTTCCAGTTGTCTACGACGATAAGAATTGTTGGACGTGCATCCTTGTATGACTGGATTGGTAAGCCGGCCAAATAAGGGTAGCCTTGAACGATTCTATTCCTATCCAATGATTGTGTTGGAAGTGAAAGGTTTTGCACTGTATGAACATCGATCAAAGTATATTTGGCGTTGTTTCCCTTGCTTGAAATTTGGATCGCAGCTCGCATTGAGGTTTCTTCTGCACGTGTTGTGTCACCAGTCCAGCGTAAACATAGAGGCTCACTAACTCCAGCCAGACCTAAAGCATCAAAAATTTGTCTTTCCATCAGAGTTACTGATGAACCTTCATCTAGAAAAGCAAAGCTGTCTATAAATGTATTCTTAGAATGAAGGCGAATCGGAATGATACGAAAGTAGGGTTTTTCCTCTTCGTCGGCGTCAGTGTGAGTGTTAACATTTAGAGCTTCACTCGGATTCTTCGAAATTTCAATTGCACTTACTTGGTTTTTTTCTTGACTTACAGGCGCGGCAGGCTTATGCAGCAATGGATGGTGTTTTGCCTTACAGCTGTCGACTCCACATTCGTTGTTAAGGTAACATCTCCGGCGGTGTGTGTTTAAACATTGACGACACAGTTTATTGGCTTTGAGCATCTCCCATTTTTGGTTGTAGGACATCTTCTGAAACGCCTCACATCTCGATATATTATGATCGGATCCGTTGCAAGCAATACAAATCATTCTGTTAGTTGGATGTTTAACTTCAGTGTGGGTGTTAATAATGCCGCTCTTCTTCGATGAGAATGGTGACACCACTTGACTGGCAGCCTCGGCAATATGATGCAGCCAGTTGCTAAAAGATTTTACTACAGGTACCTGTTCATCTTTGAGCTGCATAGCCCAGCTCAGTTTATATTGACCTGGCAACTTATCAACGAACTCCTTGACAAGCATGGGGTTATTGAGGTGTGCGGACGTCTGACAAGCTTCCATAGCAGAACAAATATTGCTCACTGATAGAGCAAACTCAATTATGCTTTCCAACTTGTCCTTCGGGGGCGGTAGTTTCCTTGCCTTGTCGATCATGCTCTCGATAATGTATTCCGGTCGTCCGAAATACATTTTAAGTGTTTGTATTATCTCTGGAACTAAGCTTGGCAGAAGGAGCTTACTGCGAACAATTTCTCGTGCCTTACCTTTTAAGCTTGCTTGCAAACGCATCAAATTTTCTGCATCACTGTATCCAGCTAATGCAGTGCTGTTGTTGAAGCTGCTCAAAAAAAGTGGCCACTCTTCGGGGTCGCCGTTAAACAAAGGCAATTGTTTCGGGAGCACTTGTCTTGCTGCTATTTGAGAAGGAGATGGACCAGAGATAAAGGTTGTGCCCATCTGGGGTGAGCTAAATTGAAAATTATTTTGTGAAACCGATGGGCAGTCTTCCGAGTTGAATAATATTTGGTATTTTCGTTCCAAATAACGCTGGTGCAACCTTTTTTCCTCTTCTAGCATTTCCATTTGCAATTCTTTTTTCTGTTGCGAGACGTCAATAACTTTTGGCAATGTTGCTGAAGTAGCTGTCCCTGTCACTCGCTGAGATGTATGCTGTGAAAATGTTGTAGATTCAGATGTCATTCGCGAAAGTTCATGTTGCGATAACGATGTTGCTGACAGATGTTGTTGACTTTGTGATGTTTTAGGGGGTACACATGGAAATGATTGAGGAGCGTTGCGATACGTTGCCCATGTAACCATAGAAGGTGTATACGAGTACATACTAGTATGTGGTAAATTGGTTGGTTCGTTAGTACATAACGCGGTGGTACCACTTGGTAAATATGATGCCGTTACGATTTGATGTGGAATAGAAGTTCCCGTTGTGACCGTAGGAGCTGGCCGGGATGCCAAGAGTGGGGAATTGGCATTTAACAAGCCCGATGTCATCATTTGTACTCCTCTGGTCATATCAGGCTGATCGCTTTGTAGGGCACCAGATATGGCTTGCGATGATGTTGATGGATGGGTCGTGAATATTGTCGGTTCGGTCATGGTAGCATGAACACTAGTGGTGCTTGTGGTTGACCGTGGATTTAAGCAGAATTCGCAGTTCCAGCTGACGTCAGCCACATCACTATTTACCCCGACACAATCATAGTGATACCATTTATCACAAGCATCACATTGCACCATGTTACCTGCTTCTCCTTTACTACACACAAGGCAGATTACAGGAACACCATATTGAGTATGCCTTTTTGGAGGCATTTTCAATGCGAAAGCGCGTTTGTCGTTCTTCAATAAGGTTGATTTAATACCGACGCAATAAAAAAAATTATTTTAAAGATTTTGTTGGAGTCGAAAATTGAGGCAATAAATTTAATAGCCGACACAATTTTTAAGAGTAACAAGTATAATATATTTAATTCAGTTAATACACGTTGAGACGCTTTAAAATAATTTATGTTGCTACCGCATTTAAGTTTTATCGACTGACTTAGTTACAGCAATTTTCTTTCATTGAAAGCTATGTACATAAGCAAATTTAAAGAATATAGTTTTACGTAGATCAGTTATAAAGCACATCAACAACGTTGAGGAATCAATTAAAAGAAACTCAAAAGTTTTCTGATCACTAAGCAAGAGTTTCAAATCATCAAATGCATATCCTTTGGAAATGAAATTAGGAAACCGATGTTCTGAATGCCTTAATGTAGTCTGTTCCCTGTTTACAGAATATTTTCAATCTGTTTATTCCGTTGATAATATAACTACTACTTCTAATGTACATGTTCATAGCAATAGACAAACCATTGAAATGTATACCATAACTCCTCATAGTATTGTGAACGTAATAAACGGACTTGATCCTACAAAAAAGCCGGGACCTGACGGAATTCCAAATATTTTTTACAAAAAATGTATATCTGTATTATCTAAACCAATAAGTAACATTTTTAATTGCTCTTTAAGACAAATGAAATATCCAGCTATGTTTCAAACAACCTTTATAACACCAATTCTAAAATCAGGTGATCCTAAGCAGATATCTAACTATCGTCCAATTTCTATTTCGAACAGTTTAGCATTGATCTTTGAGAAAGTTGTATATAAGCAGCTCCAAAAACTGTATAAGCGATCTCCAACATGGGTTTTTTCCAGGGCGCTCTACCATAACCAACCTTGTTTTATTAACAGATACAATCGCATGCAATGGTGACCAAGTGGACTTGATAAGCACTGATTTTTCGAAGGCTTTCGATAAGATGCAACATAATAGTTTTAGAAAAAATGTACAAAATGGGTTTCAGTAACACTACCGTTAAATGGTTCTCTTCTTATCTTGAAGGTAGGAAAAATATCATAATTTTTAATGGGAGCCAATCGTTACCATATTATTAGCCTATGGGTGTCCCGCAAGGTACTATTCTTGGTCCTTCTACATTTATCATTTACATAAATGACATTCCCAATAACCTAAAATCATCGTGTTTGATGTATGCTGATGACTCGAAAATATTTAGGGTGATTAAAAACTCAGGTGACAGTGTTGTACTACAAAGTAATCAGAATCTATTAGAAAACTGGTGTTTTGAAAACTGTTTAACATTAAATATAAATAAATCAATATCCTTTACTAGAAAACGATACAACACTAACTTTCCATACACAATTTATGGGTCAACTCTTGAAAGAGTATGCGAAATAAAGGATCTCGGCATAATTTTTGATTCGAAGTTTCTTTTCTCTTCACATATAAACTTTATAACCAAGAAAGCATTTAAAATGCTTGTTTTTATAATGAGAACATGTAAATCTTATACTATGTTTAATTCTCTGGTAAGACCTATTGTTGAATATGGAAGCACAATATGGAACCCCTTTTATTTAACCTATTCGAATCAAGTTGAAACTGTTCAGAGAGAATTCACAAAATATTTTTTCTTTAAAATGAATGGTCCTCTTGTTGATTATAATGTAAGACTTCAAATAAAAACGTTTTTATCTCTTGAAGAAAGAAGATTTATGCATAGATGAAATTTTTCTATACAAAATATTACACGGTTTGATAGACAACTCTTATATTCTTGAAAAGATTTCTTTTAACGTTCTATACGCGCAATACAGGCATCAACCCCCTTTTTTACCTTAGAACGCCAAGAACTAATTTAATACTTAAATCACCGTTATATCGAATTCAAAAAAATCATAATCAAATCTTTCATGACATCAACTAAGACGAATTTAATGTTTTCAGTTTAAGTGTTTCAGTTATCGATAAAATTTTTTCAACTAGAAACACAACAGTAAACTAAAAGTTAACTTTCGCAACCTTACTAATTTAAACAAAACAATAAGTTTATTAAAAAATTATATAACAAAAAAAAATAATTTCTCTATGAATTTCAACCTAATAAACTATTTAATTGTGATAATTTTTAAATGGAATTCGTATTTATAATTTTACTTTCAAGAAGAAATTATTATTATTATAGGTGTTCGAGATTTAAATATATCTCTCTCGAACACCTATAATAATTCAACCAATTGGTCAATAACTTAACAATAAATAATAATAATAATTATTATTATTATTCAAGAATTTTATATTTGTTCTCTTTCTTTCAAATAATATTAATTTTAATTTTATATTATAATGGTAATATGTAATTGGACATATAAATCTGTATATTATCATTTAAATTGAAATAAAAAAATAAATAAATGAAAATAAATCTAACCTAAAAAACTTCGAGTGCCAAGTTTGAAGAAAATCGCTACAGCAGTTTAGGTTGTAAATCATTCTACTAGCAGACAGACAGACAGAAGAAATTGCGGGACACACTTTTTTGGTGTTCTCTATTATACATTTTTTTAGAAAGTCCCTTTGAGGTCCATATAGCTATTTCATTTATTGTTTTATCTTATAAAAAATTACTATCTTCAATAGTTTTTTGGATTTTGCCCTTTTTCTCGATTTTCTGATGACACTTTTTAGGTACATTTTGATTCTAACCCAGACAAATTTAACAACATAACAATCATTCCTACATCCCACATAGATGTAGTAATAGCTACAACGTTGCTGGATTTCGCACCAAAATTTAAAATTCTAATGACATTACCTACAAAAAAATCTATGTATTCTATATACCCAAACCAAATGCACGTCTACAGAAAAACATTTTATTTCTATTTTTTCGCCTTTTTAGATATATGCATTCAATACAACGTTTTATGTTTTATTTTTTGTTCACTCCAACTCTCATACATTTTCTATATGGATGTTCTCATTCACGCATTTTTTTATTTATCCCACCATAATTCAGATTTAAGTGTCTCCAGTCTGAAAGTTCCTCAACATTATTTGTATATTAATATACATTTCACCAAATTTTAGTGTTGAGAGAAATTATTCGATTTGGTCACTAGATAGGTACTAATTGAGTGACACAATTGATAGATTATATAAGTCTCATTCAATAACAGAACTATTAGCTATCCGTATAGGTTGGTGTTTATGTATTCCCATGTAAACATTTTTTTTTGGCAGCAGTTGTTTTGTCATCAGTTGTGTTCTTGCATGGGAATACAACAACACCAACCTATCCGGATAGCTTTAGTTCAGTCATTGAATGAGACCATATGCAATGGTATTGTGAACAGCTAAGTTGCTTTCCACGCCACCTGGAAGTCAGCGCGTGAACTTTCAATGGGAAACATATTTTTTTTCGATGACGTTCAATGTATTCCCCAGAAAAAAAGGGTCTGAAAAAGATTAATTTTAGTAATTAATTTAATATCAACGTATTATCAATGCAATATAATAAGAATACATTTGAGTTTGTAAATCAAGAAAAATATGTATCAAAACTTAATTTCAATTTGCTTTATTTTGTCCTTTAAATAAGCTCATGTCGTTAGTCAGAATGATATCAATAATATATGGGTTTTAATGAATTAGTATGTAATGTAATGTATGTAATATAAATAAAATGCACGACTGGATCGCACGAACTTACTCTTATGTTCGATCACATAATGCAAAAGAATTCTGTTAAAAATCTAAATATATATTTAAAGCAGTTTTTTACTTAATTTTTTATATATACAAAATATCTTAATTTTTTTTTCTAAAAAAAGTTGATATGACAGTCTTAAATATTATAATATACACTTAAAAACAAAATATTAAATCGGCTTAATCAAAGAAAAAATAATTCAAAATTCTGAAATAAATACTTAAACTAATTTAAACCCAAAAAAGAGTACGCCATTTTATTAGTTAGATAAATTTGAATTTATGAGAAAAAAAAAATTAAAATCTGTGGAGCCGTTTTTGAGAAAAAAAAGTTTTTTTGTCCAAAAAATTCAAAAACGCCACTTCATAGGTATTCAATAAATACATATAAATATAATTTTTTTTTTTTAAATTTAAAGAGCAGTTTTGGAAATATAATTTTTTTGGGCAAGGTAAACCTATATATGTGTGAAATTTCGAAAGAATCGGTTGAGCCGTTTACGAGATAGTCGAAAGGAAAAAAACTGTCCTATGGAAAGTACCGTTTTTAGACATTTTTCTAATTTTTTTTTCAACCATATGATCGGTCGTAGCTAAAAAGTCGCAGATTTTTTTTTATCAAAATCGTTATAGATGTTTCCGAGAAAAATAGGTTTGAACGTAATGGTTATATGGCAGGTACCGTTATTTTTTTGAGCTAAAAAAAATTCAATTTCCCCTCTGTACAGTACCTAAAAAACTCTAAATACCAAGTTTGAAGCAATTCGACCCACCCGTTTGGGCTGTAGGTGTCTATACATACATACAGACAGACTGACATACAGACGGACAGAATTTGTAGACCATCCTTTTTCGTCTTCGCTATCATCGTTATGTCATGTTTGATTGATATCTCAAAACTTTTTTTTTTGGCGAATGCATAACTTGCCTTATAGTACCTATAATCGCAAGTAAAAAAAAGGAAGATGAGCTTTTGCAAATATGAATATAATATAGTATTTTTATTAATTTAAGGCTTATATGTATTCCTTACTTTTTTTTACTAGCAGAAATATGATAAAATCATTTGAGTTCATGAAATAAATTAATATAATCCTTTTTTTAAAGAAACAAAAACACATCCTATTGAATATATATAAACATTTGATATAAAGACATAAATAGCTGCGTTTTATTATCTACGGGTCTGGGTCAGGGTTATGCTTTAACACGTATTACAAAAACAACATAACCCAGATCGTTTTATTTTCACGGGGTGAACCATATGGGTTATTAGCGATAATAAAATAAGGCCAATAATATGTAAAGAGTGGATAAGATAAAAATCTTAATTTATCCTTCTGCTTTTTTGGTCGCAACGAATATGGCAATGAAACAATCAAGTTACATTTGCTTTTGCCGACGTTTCTGCAGGGGTTGCCGCCTTCTTCAGAGAACTTTATTGCACAAAACAATATACAAAAAAAAACAGAGTTTAATAACAAAATAGTATGACAACATTAAAATTATCATTACATTATTTAAAAATATGGAGTTATATTAGTTTTTACATTAAATAAAATTCTATGCACTTCAAAAGAAGTTTAGTCCTTATACTTTTTTAAAAACTTAAAATGAATAAACAACTGACGTTCAATCCGAGAAAAGTGAACAGTATACAGCGGATATGTTTTGTGTGTCTAGCTTTCGGGTCATGTTGTTGCTGTTGTTAATGATGTGCAATGCGTGCCACTCGGATTGGAAAAGTTTGACATCTTCGAAGTCTGGAGAATGGCCGGTTTGAATTATATGATTCGCTAATGCAGTTTTCCAGGCGTTATTGGATTTTATGTCCGATTTGTGGTTGGATATGCGTTGACGGAGGTACTGTTTTGTTGTGCCAATATAGCATTGATTGCAAGGATCTTCTGGTTTGCTTTTACAATTGATTTTATATATCACACAAGTGGCTTTGTCTGGTTTAACTTTAAGCTTAGTAAAAAGGTGGTTTTGTTGACGACAACCTTTTTGAAGTTTTCAGTTAAGCCAGGTACAATACATTACTTTTGTAGTAGCCAATAGGGCAATCCGCTTTTTGGTTTTGTGAAGCTTTGATTTTGTGTTTTTGTATGAGACCACTTATAACCGAGGAAGGAAACCCATTGTCTTAGCATTTTGGTGATTTTTGTTTCGTTGGTGTTATGTTTTGAAGCGTGAATAATTTTCCAATAAGGTATGGAGCCGTTTTGGTTATGATGTGATTGGCCTGGTTGGAGTTATAATTAATTAATCTTCCTGATGCTGTATTCTTGTGGTGCTAATTAAACACTAGTCGCTCGTTCGCTGGACGAATTTTCACATCAACAAATGCTATTTCGCAGTTTTTTTCCATCTCAATTTTGAATTGGATCTTTGGATGGAATCCATTTAAGGATCGATTTTGTCCTTTTAACGATGGCAAAAATGTCATCCACATATTTTGCAACAAACCTGGGTTCTCTTTCATTTTTTCCAGGCATTCATCGAGCAAATAGTCAAGGAAAGAGTGGGTGATAGTCGGCGACAATAGATGCCTATGGGTGGCATTACAAAAATCTGCTTGTAAATGCCATTCTTATATTGTAAATATTTATTCTCTTTTAAGCAAAATTAGAGAGTTTCAAGGAATTTGCCATGGTTCACGGCTGTGTTTTCACTCATTACATCCCATCTTTTTTAACTATAGTTACAGCTAAATACACAGGAATGTTAGTAAAAAGGGAGAGCATATCGTACGAGACCAAAACATCTTTCTCTTGAAATTTAACAATTTTTGCTTTTTCAATAAATTCAGACGAATTTTTAACAGACTAGCTTGATGTTGTTGTCGCCTACTGTAATGCCCTTCCAACAAATTTCGAAAGTTCATAGCATGACAATTTCATAGACGACGTAATACTTTAGGCATTCGGTAAATTATTACATGTACAAACCAAAACACAATTATTTTCTTTGTTTAAAAACTAAACAAAATATTATGTGCGCACACAATCCTTTGATTTTTTTTATAATTTGTATGAAAAGATTGTTTATTCCCTAAACAAACGTTCAACTATTCAAAACGATTCATTTTAAAAACAAACATACTTTACGGAAAACATTCCCAATTTTTTTCGTACCCGATGATGTTGTTTTTGTTTCTCGTTGAAATTTTTTTTAACATTTTCCATTTTAAAAGTAAAGCATTATTGTTATCAATTTCGATTTATTTTACGCCTGATTTAGAATCTCTCATGGTTTATTATTATTAGTCTATTACTGTCGAAATATTTATACCCGTTCATAAAAAATTAATTAATAAAAGCAATATAATGAGACATTTTTTTTGATATTCGCTTATGGGAAATACGTTGACAAATTGAAAAAAATCTATATCCAATTGCAAGTTGACGCGCTGACTGCCGTGACTGTGTCAGTATGAATGTGTGAGTACTTTTGGTTTCGATTCTTATTTCAAATCCAGAAGCAAAATTCTCTTTTTTCCAGAATCAGAACTGTCATTTTTTCCCAAGTGAACACTTTCAGAAGAGTCTAGAAGGCATCCGGACTGCCAAAAAAACGACATTAGTATATTTTGAGCAAGATTTGCACTTAGTGCATTAGTGCAGCGTTTATACTTTCATTACATCATGACTTTGCGTAGTTAAAGGTTTAATCGCCAAACAAATAAATTAATTCAAAATAAAGTTTAATACATAGATAGTATGTAAATACAATTTTGGTTTTGTAACAAATATTTAAATATACCCAGTTATATACATACCTTCAATATTGTTATCTATTCATAAATTACTGAATTTCATTTTAAAATATTTGTACGTTATATGTAAATATCTGTCTATGCATGGGTTTTATCGAATTTATAGTATTTATGAATTCTTATTGTCATTTCTTTTCATATTGATAGTTTACATTCAGCTCTATTACGATATCCGTCGTAATCAGAAACCTGTCACGGATACCGAAAACATCTATTATATAATAAATATCTGTAAAAGCGTTATACAAATTGCTGTACTAAGATAACTATTTTTTCGAGATTCGTAAAAGTTTCCGATTACGATGGAACTAGTAATAAGGTTGATTTTTGATAAACAAAAATTAATTCAGTCGTTTGTTTTGTAAATTTTTTTTTTCAATTTTTTATACACAGCAGATTTAGGAAGCATTAACAGAAAAAAAATTCAAAGTGACCAATATCATACAAGCCCATGACCATACAATCACGAATATAAGCCAACCTGTATTGCGAAATGGACTGCGATATTCATTGATCAGACCACGTCCAAGCAGATCGGCACAAGTGCGCCTTGCAAAATAGACTAGAGCCACTGGTATAATATATTGAATACTTGTACCAGCATAACTCCCGGTGAAGCCTACCAAACTTGTAAGGCTCTCAGTAAAATAAGTAATTACAAATGGAGGAACAATGGCTAACATTGGAAACAAAAGTCGCCGCAAAAAGAAATTATAAGAATCAAAACGCGACATATCCAAGAATAAAGTTTGCAAATTGTTTCTTAATGTAATGGCAATAACTGGGAAACTTGCTGATAACGTAAATACTGGAAATAACGCCAGGAAGTATTCAATAATTTTCATTGTCAATGAATTGTAAGGACTTGGGATGAAATTCAGGGTGTATAAATCCTCTAATTTGGCAAAAGCAAATGACCCAGTCAATGCTAGCACGATATAGAAGGATCCTATCAGTATATAATCGTATGATAGAAGCGATTTTAAGTGTTTCTTATTACTTATAGGCACAATTAGACTTGGCAATGAATGATGACACATAAACGAATAGACGCATGCACCGAATAAAGACGGAAGGCCAAGTATATTCGCTGCGGGCGGATGTCCTTGCGGCCCGTCTGCAATCAGAGCTTTAACTGCTAATCCGATCATCGATATAAACGCTAAGAAAGGGCAACATTTAATTTAAATATAAGTTAATTATTTGCTGCTTACCCAGCCAACGAAACATCACCGTAAACATTTGTATGTATTTTGTTCTTTGTACACTAAACAAAGTAAATGGTCCCAAAATCATGATGAATGCTACTAAGAATAGACGATAGACATCTAGGCGAGAAAGTATGTGTGTTTCCCAGCATAGTGCATCCGTTTCAACATCAAAGTAATTAGAGCTGACGTTTGTTGAATTGAATTGGCTATAACAAAGAAAAAAATGTATTAGAAATAAATAAACAGAAATGCTGCCTTAAATTATGAAAAAAAATCGCAGTGTTCAACGCTTTTGTTTTTACTGTTTAGGCAGCTATAAACTGAATCAAAGGGTCCTTCAAGCAAGCGACACTGTTTTGACCACTTCATAAACGAACCCAAAAACGGATCCGAAACGATTCTAAATCGGATCAAATTAGTATGAAAATCTTCAGAATCACCACGGAGCCATTCCATGCGGTCTCCATTAGCGATGAATCTAGAGCAAGCTTTACAGCATGCTTTCAGTATCGCAAATGGAGACCGAAATCGCAGCTATATTTTCACAGCATGCCATAGATAATATGCTTTCATCGCTTACTGTTCATCGATTGCTTTATCGCAAGGAGAACACTCATTTTGTTTTTGGCTATAGGCGTTTTTCTTTTTTTATCTCCGAGCAGATCACTGACGGAGCCTGAGTGAACCGATTTAGCTCTCAGTAGAGCATGATCACAGCTCTCCGATTTAATTTTGAATTAAACGTAAGCGCAGAAATGTCATATATTATTATATATATAATTTTTATTAAAACATGAGTAGTGTTAGCCGCTCCCTGCATTTTCCTACGTTTGATCGGTCATTTTATTCTGAGGTAATGGAGCATGCTCCGATTTAGCTCTGATCTAAAAAAGAAACACAAGTTGAGCGATTAGAAGTGCCTGAGCTAAAAAAGACACGCTGAACTTTTTTGACATGCGAGTTCTTAAATGCTTGTTAAACGACTTATTAAATGCTCCCGAAGAAAATTTGACTGTCCTTCTGCCCTCTGCTATTACGATTGCTTTTAAATTTATCGCTATTGTGAGAGAGTTTTCTATTTTACCATACTCATCGAAAACCGAATCTAATTAGAATCCAAAACTTCTTTTGTTTATGTGACACTAATCCCGTTTTTTTATTTTCATTTTTTTTCCGGCGAAGGAGAAGGTACTACACAATATGTTTTCCTCGCACCATGTCCATTTCGTTTCATTTGTAACAGACTGGGTTCCTATTTACCATCCAATTCCCTTGCATACCCACTCAATTTGTTTGCTGTGAAATTCGAGAAATTCGGTCCATGTTTTTGCTTTGTGATGAGCTATTTGTGTAAGGCTGAGCTTTTGCTCGCCGGTATACCAAGGGTCTTACCAAAGTAGCACGTAACTTTAGTTTCTAGTTTACCGTTTCCGTATTTTAATCCAAAGTCTACGATTAGCTTACTCTTACATAATATGAAATGAAATTAGGAAACCGATGTTCTGAATGCCTTAATGTAGTCTGTTCCCTGTTTACAGAATATTTTCAATCTGTTTATTCCGTTGATAATATAACTACTACTTCTAATGTACATGTTCATAGCAATAGACAAACCATTGAAATGTATACCATAACTCCTCATAGTATTGTGAACGTAATAAACGGACTTGATCCTACAAAAAAGCCGGGACCTGACGGAATTCCAAATATTTTTTACAAAAAATGTATATCTGTATTATCTAAACCAATAAGTAACATTTTTAATTGCTCTTTAAGACAAATGAAATATCCAGCTATGTTTCAAACAACCTTTATAACACCAATTCTAAAATCAGGTGATCCTAAGCAGATATCTAACTATCGTCCAATTTCTATTTCGAACAGTTTAGCATTGATCTTTGAGAAAGTTGTATATAAGCAGCTCCAAAAACTGTATAAGCGATCTCCAACATGGGTTTTTTCCAGGGCGCTCTACCATAACCAACCTTGTTTTATTAACAGATACAATCGCATGCAATGGTGACCAAGTGGACTTGATAAGCACTGATTTTTCGAAGGCTTTCGATAAGATGCAACATAATAGTTTTAGAAAAAATGTACAAAATGGGTTTCAGTAACACTACCGTTAAATGGTTCTCTTCTTATCTTGAAGGTAGGAAAAATATCATAATTTTTAATGGGAGCCAATCGTTACCATATTATTAGCCTATGGGTGTCCCGCAAGGTACTATTCTTGGTCCTTCTACATTTATCATTTACATAAATGACATTCCCAATAACCTAAAATCATCGTGTTTGATGTATGCTGATGACTCGAAAATATTTAGGGTGATTAAAAACTCAGGTGACAGTGTTGTACTACAAAGTAATCAGAATCTATTAGAAAACTGGTGTTTTGAAAACTGTTTAACATTAAATATAAATAAATCAATATCCTTTACTAGAAAACGATACAACACTAACTTTCCATACACAATTTATGGGTCAACTCTTGAAAGAGTATGCGAAATAAAGGATCTCGGCATAATTTTTGATTCGAAGTTTCTTTTCTCTTCACATATAAACTTTATAACCAAGAAAGCATTTAAAATGCTTGTTTTTATAATGAGAACATGTAAATCTTATACTATGTTTAATTCTCTGGTAAGACCTATTGTTGAATATGGAAGCACAATATGGAACCCCTTTTATTTAACCTATTCGAATCAAGTTGAAACTGTTCAGAGAGAATTCACAAAATATTTTTTCTTTAAAATGAATGGTCCTCTTGTTGATTATAATGTAAGACTTCAAATAAAAACGTTTTTATCTCTTGAAGAAAGAAGATTTATGCATAGATGAAATTTTTCTATACAAAATATTACACGGTTTGATAGACAACTCTTATATTCTTGAAAAGATTTCTTTTAACGTTCTATACGCGCAATACAGGCATCAACCCCCTTTTTTACCTTAGAACGCCAAGAACTAATTTAATACTTAAATCACCGTTATATCGAATTCAAAAAAATCATAATCAAATCTTTCATGACATCAACTAAGACGAATTTAATGTTTTCAGTTTAAGTGTTTCAGTTATCGATAAAATTTTTTCAACTAGAAACACAACAGTAAACTAAAAGTTAACTTTCGCAACCTTACTAATTTAAACAAAACAATAAGTTTATTAAAAAATTATATAACAAAAAAAAATAATTTCTCTATGAATTTCAACCTAATAAACTATTTAATTGTGATAATTTTTAAATGGAATTCGTATTTATAATTTTACTTTCAAGAAGAAATTATTATTATTATAGGTGTTCGAGATTTAAATATATCTCTCTCGAACACCTATAATAATTCAACCAATTGGTCAATAACTTAACAATAAATAATAATAATAATTATTATTATTATTCAAGAATTTTATATTTGTTCTCTTTCTTTCAAATAATATTAATTTTAATTTTATATTATAATGGTAATATGTAATTGGACATATAAATCTGTATATTATCATTTAAATTGAAATAAAAAAATAAATAAATGAAAATAAATCTAACCTAAAAAACTTCGAGTGCCAAGTTTGAAGAAAATCGCTACAGCAGTTTAGGTTGTAAATCATTCTACTAGCAGACAGACAGACAGAAGAAATTGCGGGACACACTTTTTTGGTGTTCTCTATTATACATTTTTTTAGAAAGTCCCTTTGAGGTCCATATAGCTATTTCATTTATTGTTTTATCTTATAAAAAATTACTATCTTCAATAGTTTTTTGGATTTTGCCCTTTTTCTCGATTTTCTGATGACACTTTTTAGGTACATTTTGATTCTAACCCAGACAAATTTAACAACATAACAATCATTCCTACATCCCACATAGATGTAGTAATAGCTACAACGTTGCTGGATTTCGCACCAAAATTTAAAATTCTAATGACATTACCTACAAAAAAATCTATGTATTCTATATACCCAAACCAAATGCACGTCTACAGAAAAACATTTTATTTCTATTTTTTCGCCTTTTTAGATATATGCATTCAATACAACGTTTTATGTTTTATTTTTTGTTCACTCCAACTCTCATACATTTTCTATATGGATGTTCTCATTCACGCATTTTTTTATTTATCCCACCATAATTCAGATTTAAGTGTCTCCAGTCTGAAAGTTCCTCAACATTATTTGTATATTAATATACATTTCACCAAATTTTAGTGTTGAGAGAAATTATTCGATTTGGTCACTAGATAGGTACTAATTGAGTGACACAATTGATAGATTATATAAGTCTCATTCAATAACAGAACTATTAGCTATCCGTATAGGTTGGTGTTTATGTATTCCCATGTAAACATTTTTTTTTGGCAGCAGTTGTTTTGTCATCAGTTGTGTTCTTGCATGGGAATACAACAACACCAACCTATCCGGATAGCTTTAGTTCAGTCATTGAATGAGACCATATGCAATGGTATTGTGAACAGCTAAGTTGCTTTCCACGCCACCTGGAAGTCAGCGCGTGAACTTTCAATGGGAAACATATTTTTTTTCGATGACGTTCAATGTATTCCCCAGAAAAAAAGGGTCTGAAAAAGATTAATTTTAGTAATTAATTTAATATCAACGTATTATCAATGCAATATAATAAGAATACATTTGAGTTTGTAAATCAAGAAAAATATGTATCAAAACTTAATTTCAATTTGCTTTATTTTGTCCTTTAAATAAGCTCATGTCGTTAGTCAGAATGATATCAATAATATATGGGTTTTAATGAATTAGTATGTAATGTAATGTATGTAATATAAATAAAATGCACGACTGGATCGCACGAACTTACTCTTATGTTCGATCACATAATGCAAAAGAATTCTGTTAAAAATCTAAATATATATTTAAAGCAGTTTTTTACTTAATTTTTTATATATACAAAATATCTTAATTTTTTTTTCTAAAAAAAGTTGATATGACAGTCTTAAATATTATAATATACACTTAAAAACAAAATATTAAATCGGCTTAATCAAAGAAAAAATAATTCAAAATTCTGAAATAAATACTTAAACTAATTTAAACCCAAAAAAGAGTACGCCATTTTATTAGTTAGATAAATTTGAATTTATGAGAAAAAAAAAATTAAAATCTGTGGAGCCGTTTTTGAGAAAAAAAAGTTTTTTTGTCCAAAAAATTCAAAAACGCCACTTCATAGGTATTCAATAAATACATATAAATATAATTTTTTTTTTTTAAATTTAAAGAGCAGTTTTGGAAATATAATTTTTTTGGGCAAGGTAAACCTATATATGTGTGAAATTTCGAAAGAATCGGTTGAGCCGTTTACGAGATAGTCGAAAGGAAAAAAACTGTCCTATGGAAAGTACCGTTTTTAGACATTTTTCTAATTTTTTTTTCAACCATATGATCGGTCGTAGCTAAAAAGTCGCAGATTTTTTTTTATCAAAATCGTTATAGATGTTTCCGAGAAAAATAGGTTTGAACGTAATGGTTATATGGCAGGTACCGTTATTTTTTTGAGCTAAAAAAAATTCAATTTCCCCTCTGTACAGTACCTAAAAAACTCTAAATACCAAGTTTGAAGCAATTCGACCCACCCGTTTGGGCTGTAGGTGTCTATACATACATACAGACAGACTGACATACAGACGGACAGAATTTGTAGACCATCCTTTTTCGTCTTCGCTATCATCGTTATGTCATGTTTGATTGATATCTCAAAACTTTTTTTTTTGGCGAATGCATAACTTGCCTTATAGTACCTATAATCGCAAGTAAAAAAAAGGAAGATGAGCTTTTGCAAATATGAATATAATATAGTATTTTTATTAATTTAAGGCTTATATGTATTCCTTACTTTTTTTTACTAGCAGAAATATGATAAAATCATTTGAGTTCATGAAATAAATTAATATAATCCTTTTTTTAAAGAAACAAAAACACATCCTATTGAATATATATAAACATTTGATATAAAGACATAAATAGCTGCGTTTTATTATCTACGGGTCTGGGTCAGGGTTATGCTTTAACACGTATTACAAAAACAACATAACCCAGATCGTTTTATTTTCACGGGGTGAACCATATGGGTTATTAGCGATAATAAAATAAGGCCAATAATATGTAAAGAGTGGATAAGATAAAAATCTTAATTTATCCTTCTGCTTTTTTGGTCGCAACGAATATGGCAATGAAACAATCAAGTTACATTTGCTTTTGCCGACGTTTCTGCAGGGGTTGCCGCCTTCTTCAGAGAACTTTATTGCACAAAACAATATACAAAAAAAAACAGAGTTTAATAACAAAATAGTATGACAACATTAAAATTATCATTACATTATTTAAAAATATGGAGTTATATTAGTTTTTACATTAAATAAAATTCTATGCACTTCAAAAGAAGTTTAGTCCTTATACTTTTTTAAAAACTTAAAATGAATAAACAACTGACGTTCAATCCGAGAAAAGTGAACAGTATACAGCGGATATGTTTTGTGTGTCTAGCTTTCGGGTCATGTTGTTGCTGTTGTTAATGATGTGCAATGCGTGCCACTCGGATTGGAAAAGTTTGACATCTTCGAAGTCTGGAGAATGGCCGGTTTGAATTATATGATTCGCTAATGCAGTTTTCCAGGCGTTATTGGATTTTATGTCCGATTTGTGGTTGGATATGCGTTGACGGAGGTACTGTTTTGTTGTGCCAATATAGCATTGATTGCAAGGATCTTCTGGTTTGCTTTTACAATTGATTTTATATATCACACAAGTGGCTTTGTCTGGTTTAACTTTAAGCTTAGTAAAAAGGTGGTTTTGTTGACGACAACCTTTTTGAAGTTTTCAGTTAAGCCAGGTACAATACATTACTTTTGTAGTAGCCAATAGGGCAATCCGCTTTTTGGTTTTGTGAAGCTTTGATTTTGTGTTTTTGTATGAGACCACTTATAACCGAGGAAGGAAACCCATTGTCTTAGCATTTTGGTGATTTTTGTTTCGTTGGTGTTATGTTTTGAAGCGTGAATAATTTTCCAATAAGGTATGGAGCCGTTTTGGTTATGATGTGATTGGCCTGGTTGGAGTTATAATTAATTAATCTTCCTGATGCTGTATTCTTGTGGTGCTAATTAAACACTAGTCGCTCGTTCGCTGGACGAATTTTCACATCAACAAATGCTATTTCGCAGTTTTTTTCCATCTCAATTTTGAATTGGATCTTTGGATGGAATCCATTTAAGGATCGATTTTGTCCTTTTAACGATGGCAAAAATGTCATCCACATATTTTGCAACAAACCTGGGTTCTCTTTCATTTTTTCCAGGCATTCATCGAGCAAATAGTCAAGGAAAGAGTGGGTGATAGTCGGCGACAATAGATGCCTATGGGTGGCATTACAAAAATCTGCTTGTAAATGCCATTCTTATATTGTAAATATTTATTCTCTTTTAAGCAAAATTAGAGAGTTTCAAGGAATTTGCCATGGTTCACGGCTGTGTTTTCACTCATTACATCCCATCTTTTTTAACTATAGTTACAGCTAAATACACAGGAATGTTAGTAAAAAGGGAGAGCATATCGTACGAGACCAAAACATCTTTCTCTTGAAATTTAACAATTTTTGCTTTTTCAATAAATTCAGACGAATTTTTAACAGACTAGCTTGATGTTGTTGTCGCCTACTGTAATGCCCTTCCAACAAATTTCGAAAGTTCATAGCATGACAATTTCATAGACGACGTAATACTTTAGGCATTCGGTAAATTATTACATGTACAAACCAAAACACAATTATTTTCTTTGTTTAAAAACTAAACAAAATATTATGTGCGCACACAATCCTTTGATTTTTTTTATAATTTGTATGAAAAGATTGTTTATTCCCTAAACAAACGTTCAACTATTCAAAACGATTCATTTTAAAAACAAACATACTTTACGGAAAACATTCCCAATTTTTTTCGTACCCGATGATGTTGTTTTTGTTTCTCGTTGAAATTTTTTTTAACATTTTCCATTTTAAAAGTAAAGCATTATTGTTATCAATTTCGATTTATTTTACGCCTGATTTAGAATCTCTCATGGTTTATTATTATTAGTCTATTACTGTCGAAATATTTATACCCGTTCATAAAAAATTAATTAATAAAAGCAATATAATGAGACATTTTTTTTGATATTCGCTTATGGGAAATACGTTGACAAATTGAAAAAAATCTATATCCAATTGCAAGTTGACGCGCTGACTGCCGTGACTGTGTCAGTATGAATGTGTGAGTACTTTTGGTTTCGATTCTTATTTCAAATCCAGAAGCAAAATTCTCTTTTTTCCAGAATCAGAACTGTCATTTTTTCCCAAGTGAACACTTTCAGAAGAGTCTAGAAGGCATCCGGACTGCCAAAAAAACGACATTAGTATATTTTGAGCAAGATTTGCACTTAGTGCATTAGTGCAGCGTTTATACTTTCATTACATCATGACTTTGCGTAGTTAAAGGTTTAATCGCCAAACAAATAAATTAATTCAAAATAAAGTTTAATACATAGATAGTATGTAAATACAATTTTGGTTTTGTAACAAATATTTAAATATACCCAGTTATATACATACCTTCAATATTGTTATCTATTCATAAATTACTGAATTTCATTTTAAAATATTTGTACGTTATATGTAAATATCTGTCTATGCATGGGTTTTATCGAATTTATAGTATTTATGAATTCTTATTGTCATTTCTTTTCATATTGATAGTTTACATTCAGCTCTATTACGATATCCGTCGTAATCAGAAACCTGTCACGGATACCGAAAACATCTATTATATAATAAATATCTGTAAAAGCGTTATACAAATTGCTGTACTAAGATAACTATTTTTTCGAGATTCGTAAAAGTTTCCGATTACGATGGAACTAGTAATAAGGTTGATTTTTGATAAACAAAAATTAATTCAGTCGTTTGTTTTGTAAATTTTTTTTTTCAATTTTTTATACACAGCAGATTTAGGAAGCATTAACAGAAAAAAAATTCAAAGTGACCAATATCATACAAGCCCATGACCATACAATCACGAATATAAGCCAACCTGTATTGCGAAATGGACTGCGATATTCATTGATCAGACCACGTCCAAGCAGATCGGCACAAGTGCGCCTTGCAAAATAGACTAGAGCCACTGGTATAATATATTGAATACTTGTACCAGCATAACTCCCGGTGAAGCCTACCAAACTTGTAAGGCTCTCAGTAAAATAAGTAATTACAAATGGAGGAACAATGGCTAACATTGGAAACAAAAGTCGCCGCAAAAAGAAATTATAAGAATCAAAACGCGACATATCCAAGAATAAAGTTTGCAAATTGTTTCTTAATGTAATGGCAATAACTGGGAAACTTGCTGATAACGTAAATACTGGAAATAACGCCAGGAAGTATTCAATAATTTTCATTGTCAATGAATTGTAAGGACTTGGGATGAAATTCAGGGTGTATAAATCCTCTAATTTGGCAAAAGCAAATGACCCAGTCAATGCTAGCACGATATAGAAGGATCCTATCAGTATATAATCGTATGATAGAAGCGATTTTAAGTGTTTCTTATTACTTATAGGCACAATTAGACTTGGCAATGAATGATGACACATAAACGAATAGACGCATGCACCGAATAAAGACGGAAGGCCAAGTATATTCGCTGCGGGCGGATGTCCTTGCGGCCCGTCTGCAATCAGAGCTTTAACTGCTAATCCGATCATCGATATAAACGCTAAGAAAGGGCAACATTTAATTTAAATATAAGTTAATTATTTGCTGCTTACCCAGCCAACGAAACATCACCGTAAACATTTGTATGTATTTTGTTCTTTGTACACTAAACAAAGTAAATGGTCCCAAAATCATGATGAATGCTACTAAGAATAGACGATAGACATCTAGGCGAGAAAGTATGTGTGTTTCCCAGCATAGTGCATCCGTTTCAACATCAAAGTAATTAGAGCTGACGTTTGTTGAATTGAATTGGCTATAACAAAGAAAAAAATGTATTAGAAATAAATAAACAGAAATGCTGCCTTAAATTATGAAAAAAAATCGCAGTGTTCAACGCTTTTGTTTTTACTGTTTAGGCAGCTATAAACTGAATCAAAGGGTCCTTCAAGCAAGCGACACTGTTTTGACCACTTCATAAACGAACCCAAAAACGGATCCGAAACGATTCTAAATCGGATCAAATTAGTATGAAAATCTTCAGAATCACCACGGAGCCATTCCATGCGGTCTCCATTAGCGATGAATCTAGAGCAAGCTTTACAGCATGCTTTCAGTATCGCAAATGGAGACCGAAATCGCAGCTATATTTTCACAGCATGCCATAGATAATATGCTTTCATCGCTTACTGTTCATCGATTGCTTTATCGCAAGGAGAACACTCATTTTGTTTTTGGCTATAGGCGTTTTTCTTTTTTTATCTCCGAGCAGATCACTGACGGAGCCTGAGTGAACCGATTTAGCTCTCAGTAGAGCATGATCACAGCTCTCCGATTTAATTTTGAATTAAACGTAAGCGCAGAAATGTCATATATTATTATATATATAATTTTTATTAAAACATGAGTAGTGTTAGCCGCTCCCTGCATTTTCCTACGTTTGATCGGTCATTTTATTCTGAGGTAATGGAGCATGCTCCGATTTAGCTCTGATCTAAAAAAGAAACACAAGTTGAGCGATTAGAAGTGCCTGAGCTAAAAAAGACACGCTGAACTTTTTTGACATGCGAGTTCTTAAATGCTTGTTAAACGACTTATTAAATGCTCCCGAAGAAAATTTGACTGTCCTTCTGCCCTCTGCTATTACGATTGCTTTTAAATTTATCGCTATTGTGAGAGAGTTTTCTATTTTACCATACTCATCGAAAACCGAATCTAATTAGAATCCAAAACTTCTTTTGTTTATGTGACACTAATCCCGTTTTTTTATTTTCATTTTTTTTCCGGCGAAGGAGAAGGTACTACACAATATGTTTTCCTCGCACCATGTCCATTTCGTTTCATTTGTAACAGACTGGGTTCCTATTTACCATCCAATTCCCTTGCATACCCACTCAATTTGTTTGCTGTGAAATTCGAGAAATTCGGTCCATGTTTTTGCTTTGTGATGAGCTATTTGTGTAAGGCTGAGCTTTTGCTCGCCGGTATACCAAGGGTCTTACCAAAGTAGCACGTAACTTTAGTTTCTAGTTTACCGTTTCCGTATTTTAATCCAAAGTCTACGATTAGCTTACTCTTACATAATATGATTCTTTATTTCATTTATTACATAAACTTAGTTCTCAATACTGTCTTTATTCTCACTATTCCAAAGCCTTAGCTCATTTATACAGGTATCACCGATATTCCTCCACGGTCCTAGTCTAGTTTATTAACGTCTCTCTAACTTGATATGTGGTCCAATGATGTCCCTCTTGGGGTTCTCCTCTTGTCTGGTACGGCTCCTGGTTCTCATACGGTCAGGTCTGGTATAAAGGGACAAACCAACGGGCAAGCTCGGTAAAATCAACGGCCAAAGCCGGTAAATTCGACAGGCGGACACAGTAAAATCAACGACTGAAACAGGTAAAATCAACGGCCGAAGCCGGTAAAATCAACGGCCGGAGCCGGTAAAATCGACAGGCGGATCCGGTAAAATCAACGGCAGAAGCCGGTAAAATCGACGCCCGGAGCCGGTAAAATAGACAGGCAGACCCGGTAAAATCGAAAGGTGTACCCGGTAAAGTCAACGGCCGAAACCTGTAAAATCTACGGCCGAAGCCAGTGAAATCGAATGTCGAACCTGTTAAAATCAACGGCCGAAGCCGGTAAAATCGACGGTCGAACCCGGTAAAATCAACGGCCGAAGCCGGTAAGATCGACAGGCGGACCCGGTAAAATCAACTGCCGAAGCCGGTAAAATCGACGCCCGGAGCCGTTAAAATCAATAGGCGGACCCGGTAAAATCAACGGCCGAAGCCGATAAAATCAACGGTATGAATTCCATTGTTTTTTGGTGTTTGCTCACCTGCCTGTTATGCTACCTTCCTGCTGAACTAAATGTAAGCTGTAAGGTTACAAGGTGTTATTTAATATTGAGTGGCCTGCTGTTTGCCACGTCATCAAATATCGCGTGATTTAACATATTTTCCCTTCTCCCTTTCTATATATTTGCCAACATGCCAAGTAAGGCAAGGGCGTCCTCGGGGACGGGGATTGTATACCATTTGTTAATAGAACTCACCATCAAGGTTCTTGTATAATAACCTAATACATGTATAATTTCCCCATACTCAGCACTGGGTATTGTTGTTTTTGCAAAAGAGGTGTGAGTCGGTGGTCGATCGGCGGTGCTTTTTGTTGATCAGTTGTTGATTACTGCTTGTTGTGTGCACATGCTATGGGAGCATGTTATCGCTTTGGTGAGTATTCATTTTAATGTTTAATTGTCATGCGCGTAGCTCGGTAGGTGCGTGTGCTGGGCATTCGCATCATTAGTTTATTTAAAGCTAAATGGGTCGAACAATATGTTTGGTACTGGAACAGGTGCGCAGGTGGGGAGGGGTCGTAGAAGGGGTATTTTGGTGAAGTTGTAAAACCTCGTTACAAATCCCTGCTTTTTCGGAAACGAGAACCTTCTCGTCTGGAGTTGTGGGTTGATAAAAAAATTTTGTTGCGGGTACTAGTCAGCTAGTACTAGCTTACGGTATATACCTCGAGGGATTTTCGGGTTTGGATATCCAATCAGGTTGGCTGGTTCACGTCGGCTTGTTCAGTTTCGGTGTATGTACCTCGTGAGATTTTCGGGTTAGAATTTCTAATCAGGTCGGCTAGCGTATGTTCGGTCTACCTCGGGGGATTTTCAGGCTATTTCGAAGAAGTCAAAAATTAAAATCTAATTCTTATACGGATTCTTATATTTAAAATTTTGTTAATTTTTTTTCTCCATCATGGGTCGAATTGAACAAACTTTGATTGATTACCCCACTGGATAGAAACTATTTCCTGCGGGCTTCAGGTCAATAAAAGATGTTATTTTTTTATATTACGACGTTTCTAACATGTGTATGTTCTTCATCAGGCTTTATTTCTACGGATCAAGCATAAAAACAGAAAATACATATATTAGTACACCACATGATGCGGAATGTCAATTAACTTACAAAAGTTAAAAACGAAATTATTTTAATATTTTACAGCATATGTAGGTAGTTTACAACTAAAATTGTATGAAAAACTATTACAAACTAGAAAATGCAAAAACAAAATTTTTAAGTTTAATTGACAAGTATAAATCATTTAAAAAATTACTTTTTAAGCACACACAACAAGGAACAGACAGTCGTCATCGACCACGAACAAAACGTATTTAATAAACTTGTTGTTTCTCTTAATAAGCTGGCTGTATGCACTGCTTAAATTTTCACAATCTGAACGGCGATTCACAGTATTTGTTCATGCCATCCTCGATTGTAGTCAGATTAATTTAGCCTGTGCCACCGCACTGATTTAGTGCTAACTGTGCTACCGCACATATGTCAATTTGGCAGCAACCATCATCTACTACAATCGAGGATGGCAGCCAACGTAAAAAGGAAAAACCCCCATTGTAAGTTGGTGGGCATTTCCAGATTTGCCTCTAATTCTTCCCTTTTCGATTTTGGATGCCATAGCAAGCACTTCGTGCTCTCGGCTTGTAATAAAAAAAAAAAAAAAAAAAACCCTTTTTTTCATATATGTATTCATACAAATACAAAATCCATTAAAAACACTCAGCTTTAAACATTAAAAATCTTGTGAATTTCTTGAATCTGATTGGAATAATCTGCGTATTAACTTCGTGCATGTGTATATTCCTTGATCATCATTGTCGGATTCATTTGTGTCGCACAATATACCAAGCTGGGAAAAATATTGTGAATTTCTTGAATCTGATTGGAATAATCTGCGTATTAACTTCGTGCATGTGTATATTCCTTGATCATCATTGTCGGAGTCATTTGTGTCGCACAATATACCAAGCTGGGAAAAAATATTGTGAATTTCTTGAATCTGATTGGAATAATCTGCTTATTGACTTCGTGTACATGTGTATATTCATTGATCATCCTCGTCGGAGTTATCAGGAGTCGTCGTCTGATCAGTTGATTGATTCCATCACTGAACGACGCTGATAATCGAGAAAATCTTATTAATTTTTTTCTGCGTGGCACTGCATAGCACTCACCACTCACACATACTTCGTTCATCATACGCACGTCCGCCATCAAGAAACCTTCAGCTTTTGCCCGAGTGCCTGCTGGCACATTTGGGCGTACATATTTAATCCTTGGCCACGTCTGAAGCCGAGGCCATATTCGGACAGAGGCACGTCCGCCATCAAGACATCACCAGAAGCGGACAGACGCACGTCCGCCAACGTAAGTACAAAACAACCAGGCATACACGCCATCATTTGGTCCATCGGAGCCGGATCATCAGATCATCAATTGAGTATTCTTTATTATATATTATTATATATTCTAATATATATATTACATTTTTTTATCAAATGTACATACATTTCGTTTATTATTTTATTATATTATATTAGTATATTACATATATATTATTATATTTTCGATATCAAATGTACATACATTTATTTTTTTTTCTTTTCGTGGCAATAATTACGAGAAATTTGATAAACGCGTTCTTTAATTATTGGTCGGTGATTTTGGTTCGCTCGGGTCGTACCCATTTTGATAGAAAGTTTTCGCTCTGTTTGCACATGTACCACGAGTCGGTCGGTTTGAAATCCGTGACATCAAAATAGTGCTTTTTCGCTCAGGTGATTTTAGGTTTTTCTTTCTTTTCATTCGGTACGGTATTTTAAGTGTTGTTGTATACACAATTTTCGTGGATTTGGTCAGACAACCGGGCTTCGGCAACGTTATTGCGATTAGGTACACATTTTTCATTTTTCATTTAGCGGTCGTGAACTCAACCAGAGTACCTTCTGTGACATTAATAAATTTGACCGGTTGATTCTTAATTTTTTTTTGTTAAACGTAAGCTTCGTTTAATAAACCTAGTCTCCATTAACATGGCTAGCAACCATTACCTACGTGAATTCATTCACGCTGCTGATCAATTGGTCAAATATTCCGCAACAAATTTACAGTCCACTGCTTAAACCTTCAATTTTCCAATAAACTTCATCTTCGATGTTGTAACAAATTTTTAGCGATGTCTGTTTCGGATAAGGCTGAGGTGTTCAGAATCACAATCTGTGTTTTAATTGTTTTGCTCCGGACCATCGGTCACAAAAATGTACGAGTCGGTTCTCATGCATTACCTGCGGAAAACGACATCATACCCTGTTACACAGAGGTACTGACAGTACAACTATGGAGCAACAGAACAGCAGATTTTCAGTATTCCCATTCAATGGAAGAGTGTCACATGCTTCCAGCATTGATACTTCCAATCAAACACCCAGTTTTATTCCGTCAAGGCCAAGTTTTTCAAATGTCCCCGACATTAATTCTACAAATAATTTACATGCTACGCATATTAGGTTTTCGCCAAATTCATCTTCATCTTCGATGTTGTAACAAATTTTTAGCGATGCCTGTTTCGGATAAGGCTGAGGTGTTCAGAATCACAATCTGTGTTTTAATTGTTTTGCTCCGGACCATCGGTCACAAAAATGTACGAGTCGGTTCTCATGCATTACGTGCGGAAAACGACATCATACCCTGTTACACAGAGGTACTGACAGTACAACTATGGAGCAACAGAACAGCAGATTTTCAGTATTCCCATTCAATGGAAGAGTGTCACATGCTTCCAGCATTGATACTTCCAATCAAACACCCAGTTTTATTCCGTCAAGGCCAAGTTTTTCAAATGTCCCCGACATTAATTCTACAAATAATTTACATGCTACGCATATTAGGTTTTCGCCAAATTCATCTTCATCTTCGATGTTGTAACAAATTTTTAGCGATGCCTGTTTCGGATAAGGCTGAGGTTGTTCAGAATCACACTCTGTTGTTTAATTGCTTTGCTCCGGACCATCGGTCACACAAATGTACGAGTCGGTTCTCATGCATTACGTGCGGAAAACGACATCATACCCTGTTACACAGAGGTACTGACAGTACAACTATGGAGCAACAGAACAGCAGAGTTGCAGTAGTCCCATTCAATGGAAGAGTGTCACATGCTTCCAGCATTGATACTTCCAATCAAACACCCAGTTTTATTCCGTCAAGGCCAAGTTTTTCAAATGTCCCCGACATTAATTCTACAAATAATTTACATGCTACGCATATTAGGTTTTCGCCAAATTCATACACATCTTCGAAGTTGTAACAAATTTTTAGTGATGCCTGTTTCGGATAAGGCTGAAGTGTTCAGAATCACAATCTGTGTTTTAATTGCTTTGCTCCGGACCATCGGTCACACAAATGTACGAGTCGGTTCTCATGCATTACGTGCGGAAAACGACATCATACCCTGTTACACAGAGGTACTGACAGTACAACTATGGAGCAACAGAACAGCAGATTTTCAGTATTCCCATTCAATGGAAGAGTGTCACATGCTTCCAGCATTGATACTTCCAATCAAACACCCAGTTTTACTCCGTCAAGGCCAAGTTTTTCAAATGTCCCCGACATTAATTCTACAAATAATTTACAGGCTACGCATATTAGGTTTTCGCCAAATTCATACACATCTTCGAAGTTGTAACAAATTATTAGCGATGCCTGTTTCAGATAAGGCTGAGGTGTTCAGAATCACAATCTGTGTTTTAATTGCTTTGCTCCGGACCATCGGTCACAAAAATGTACGAGTCGGTTCTCATGCATTACGTGCGGAAACCGACATCATACCCTGTTACACAGAGGTACTGACAGTACGACTATGGAGCAACAAAACAGCAGAGATTCAGTAGTCCCATTCATTGGAAGAGTGTCACATGCTTCCAGCATTGATACTTCCAATCAAACACCCAGTTTTACTCCGTCAAGGCCAAGTTTTTCACATGTCCCCGACATTAATTCTACAAATAATTTACCGGCTACGCATGTTAGGTTTTCGCCAAATTCAAGTCTGCCACATGTTTCCGACATTGGTACCGCAACAAATTTACAGTCCACTGCTCAAACCTTCAATTAATCACAATCTGTGTTTTAATTGCTTCTCTCCGGACCATCGGTCACACAAATGTACGAGTCGGTTCTCATGCATTACGTGCGGAAAACGACATCATACCCTGTTACACAGAGGTACTGACAGAACGACAACGAAGCAAGATTCCCACTTGCGTCCAGAATTATATTACAAGATCTTTACGTCGACGATGTAATTTCGGGTGCTCATGAGATTTCCACTGCTCAACAGGCACAAGGTGAGTTAATAGAACTGCTGGGATCTGGAGGGTTTCCGCTGTGCAAATGGACCTCTAACACCCCGGAGCTTTTAAACTGCCTTCCAGGCAATTATATCTTAAGAGATAATTTTTTAAAGCTCGATAAAGAGAGCACAACCAAAACTTTAGGCATTCGCTGGAATGCTAAAGAAGATAATTTTCATTTTTCGGTTCCCCTTAATTAATTGGCAACAGCCAAAAGAGGATGTCAAACCGAACGACTTAGTGGTTATAAAACAGGAAAACCTACCGTCAACGGAATGGCGGCTGGGACGCGTAATAAAAGTAAATCCTGGCACGGACGGGAGGGTAAGAGTCGCGACAATCAAAACTCAACTCGGCGAAATCACGCGACCAATAGTTAAACTTTGCGTTTTACCCTGCCTTTAAGTCAGTTAATGAGGCTTCCGCCTTTCCCGTTTCGGTTGAAGTAACCTAAAACTTGGGTGCTCAAAATTAAAAAAAAAAAAAAAATAATGTATCAAAAAAAAAATAATGTATCAATAATATTAAATTTTAATTATTATTAAGTTATATAATGTATAAGTTATAAGTAAAGTATTTGTTGGCATAGTCTGCCAAGGAGGGCCGGTATGTTCATGCCATCCTCGATTGTAGTCAGATTAATTTAGCCTGTGCCACCGCACTGATTTAGTGCTAACTGTGCTACCGCACATATGTCAATTTGGCAGCAACCATCATCTACTACAATCGAGGATGGCAGCCAACGTAAAAAGGAAAAACCCCCATTGTAAGTTGGTGGGCATTTCCGGATTTGCCTCTAATTCTTCCCTTTTCGATTTTGGATGCCATAGCAAGCACTTCGTGCTCTCGGCTTGTAATAAAAAAAAAAAAAAAAAAAACCCCTTTTTTTCATATATGTATTCATACAAATACAAAATCCATTAAAAACACTCAGCTTTAAACATTAAAAATCTTGTGAATTTCTTGAATCTGATTGGAATAATCTGCGTATTAACTTCGTGCATGTGTATATTCCTTGATCATCATTGTCGGATTCATTTGTGTCGCACAATATACCAAGCTGGGAAAAATATTGTGAATTTCTTGAATCTGATTGGAATAATCTGCTTATTGACTTCGTGTACATGTGTATATTCATTGATCATCCTCGTCGGAGTTATCAGGAGTCGTCGTCTGATCAGTTGATTGATTCCATCACTGAACGACGCTGATAATCGAGAAAATCTTATTAATTTTTTTCTGCGTGGCACTGCATAGCACTCACCACTCACACATACTTCGTTCATCATACGCACGTCCGCCATCAAGAAACCTTCAGCTTTTGCCCGAGTGCCTGCTGGCACATTTGGGCGTACATATTTAATCCTTGGCCACGTCTGAAGCCGAGGCCATATTCGGACAGAGGCACGTCCGCCATCAAGACATCACCAGAAGCGGACAGACGCACGTCCGCCAACGTAAGTACAAAACAACCAGGCATACACGCCATCAGTATTCTTTGTGTTAATAATGTGCAGCACCTCAAGTAAATATCTCTTAGCATGGTGTTTCTCTGTTTCCAAGAGACTGACTCTCTTCAGGTCTGGCTCATGCTTCTCTTGCAGACAGTGAAGTGCAAGTGCTGTTTTCTGCTCCCCCCCGCTATTGATATCCGATCTATGGCCAGAGAGACTCTTTTTTAATTTTTGCTTAGAAGTTCCAACATAAACAGAAGAGCATTCTTTCCCCTTTGCTCTTAGGCAGTTAATTTTGTACACCACATTTGATCTCTCCATATCATCAACCTTTCCTTTTGTGTTTGTGAAGAGGTGGTTACGAAGTGGATTTGTAGGTCTGAAGGCAATTTTTGTTTTTCTTTGTTCCGTATGGGTGCTGATAGCATACGGTTAGAGAGGAAGGGGATGTATAAAGAACTTCTATATAGGATCGGCTGAACATTTTGCGTGGGTGTTTTTTCTTCTTTCTTGCCATGATTTGATATCAACTTGTTTATTAATTCCGATGGGAAGGAGGATCTACTTGAGCAATTTTGTATTTCCTTGAAAATAGGATAAGTTTGTTTTCCTAGGGTTGACTCCTAGGCCACATCATTCTGCCCAGTTTATTAGCTTATTTAAAACGATTTGTAGGAGTTCTTTTAGAACGTTAGGGTACTTTCCGGATACGGCAATGGCAGCATCGTCCGCATAAGCAACCACTCTGTAGCCCTCCTCTGCCAGATCCATCATCCATCCATGATAACCCTGCTAGTCAGCATTTGATTAATCAGTTCACCAAGCGATCCATCTACTTTTAGACTTGACAGTGCAGATGTGATTGCAGATACGTCCACATTGTTATAAGCGCCTTCTATATCCAAGAAAGCGACCATAGTATACTCCTAATGGTGGAGGGAGTATTCGATAGTTCGTACTAGTGTATGTAAGACAGTATCTACCGGTCTTCCTTTGCAGTACATGTTGTGCCGTCGACAAAAAACTCGTGTCGATGCTATTACGTAATTGGGTATCAAACAATCTTTCAAGAGTTTTTAGAAGGAAAGATAGGCTAATAGGTCTGAGGTCTTTCGGGATATGAACACAACCTTAACTTCCCTCCAAAGCAGAGGAGAGGTATGTGGACCAGGTCTAAGCAGCTGTGGAACAGATTCATCAGAATTGGTTGGATTAGATCTGATTTCATCTGTAGCTCCGCTGGAATTATGCCTTTCGGTCCTGCAGCCTTGACAGGTTTGAAGCTATTAAGTCCTCATATCAATTTTTCCATAGTAATTAGACCTTGTGGATAGTTAGACTTGTTATTAGACGCCGTGTTGTCTGTAAAGCTAACATTTTGAGAGCTACCTGGAGAATGGGTATCCAGTAACAAGTTTAGCGATTCTTCGCACGAGTTGGTCCATGATCCATCAGCATATTTTAAACAGCGGGGCATGGATGGATTTTTAGAGAGAATTTTTCATAACTTCGATGCTTCCGAGGTTTCTTCTATTTTGCCACAGAAGGACCTCCAGGAAGATCTCTTTGTTTTCTTCAATTTTTTCTTATAAAGTTTAAGGGATTATTTAATGAGTCCTAGTCAACAACTTTTCTATTTTGTTTAGCTCGATTAAAGCGCTTTCGGCACTCTTTTCTGAGCGGTTCGAGCCTTCAATCCCACCAGTGTGGCTTCCCTTTCCCTCTTACTTGAGTGAGCGGGCAAGAGATAGCTAAGGATTTATTAAGGGCTGAAGTTAGATAATTAACTTTACCTTCCAGTTCAGCTATATTGGAAGGAAGATTTAATAGTTCTGTTTTAGCAGACCTTAAGTATTCTCCTATATTTGGGCCAATCGGTTTTTCGGTAATTTCGAAATTATAAGCAACCATGAGTATCATCATTGAGATTAAATTAAATATATATATGATCTCAGAACGAGTGTTCTCTCGATACTTTCCAATTCAAAATCATGTGATGAATATTGTCCGAGACAAGAGTTATGTCTAAAACTTCGTGCCGGTTTCGGGTAGCAAATGTGGGTTCACTTCGCACGTTACTTACTATAAGGTTAGTACTTAAAATAAAATCAAAAAGAGATTCAATTCTATCATTTATCTCAGTACTTCCCCACACTTGTGTGATGGGCTTTGGCATCACTACCAATGACGAGGCATATCTTTTGCCGTTCTGCATTCGCGATGAGCCTCTCCAGTGTATTACCGGGTAGGGGGCCAAGGTAGTCATGGCCCAGATATGCCGAAACGCACCAGTAGGTCCCCATTGAAGTTTCCAGTCTGGCTGCGGTGATATCTCTATCGCTGAATCGGGTAGTAAATATACATTAATGCTACTTTTAACCAATATGCAAGATCAAGGTTCACCTTTTTCTGAAACATACAGTACGTAGTATCCAGGAGTCCTGAGTACTCTAACCATGGAATTTACAATCCAAGGTTCCTGGATCAAGACGATATCTTCTCCATACCTGGACAGTCGAAGAAGAAGGGAGGCCGAAGCCTTGATGGAGTGTTGGAGGTTAATCTGGATTAACTGCAACGTTTTGGCTACAATTAGGCAGACCAGCCTCCACCACGGTATTGCCTAGCTCTTCCAGGTCAGAGGATAAGCCGGATAGCTCCTCCTCGCTCAGAAGAACATGATCTAAGCAGTCTTCAGACACCATTTCGGACATGTCCACTTTCTTAGAAGGTTGCGTTATATTCGAGAATGACCTGGATTCCTCATCCACCACGGATGGAAGAATTTTGGTTGATTCAGACGGCCTTAAGCGCAAAATTCCCGATGCACTCGTGAGAGAGCCCGCTCCGTAGACGGAAGGATAATTATTCACAACCCTAGCAGCCCTGTAGAGGGCCGCCACTCAGCGCGTGCTTTGGAGGGGTTTACTCTCCTTAGTAGTGGAAGGATCATTATGCACAACCCCGCCACTACTGAACATAGGTATTTCTACCTTTCCACTACTTCTCCCGTTGTGATTTGCATCAGCAGAGGGGCCATGACATGCCACAGCCCCCTCGCTGACGCGAATCACAGGAGAAACGGCAAACAGCTTTGGCGCCGGTTTTGGACAAGAACCGGTTTCATCTATCCTCCTTTTTTTGTTTTTCATCTAAGTCCCACGAGTAGTGAAGAAAGGGTGGTCCGTCTGTAAAGAGATTCGCATATACAGATAAGGCTAGTTAATCCGGAGGTCGCCAGGTTAACGAGGTAGGTTTTCTGATTGTATTGTAATTGTCGATGAATCACTTATCTCAAGTTTTTGAATAGGGCTCAAACCTCTCCAAGCAGTGTAATGAGGCAATTGGATTAGGATTGGGGCGTCGTATGGGTAGGATATAGGGATGTGGATAGGATGGGAAGCGGAAGGGTCCGATTGCCTAGTGGAAGAAACAGTGGCATGCTGGCTGAGCACGGCTTAGCTAGCCGGATAAAGGGGGGATCTTGCACCTCCACTACAACTCACCTCGTCACATAAAAAATAACATCATGCCAAAATTCACTTCACCCCTTTCCACTTCGCTACCATTCGTCCATTTGGTTATCGTTGTCATTAACCGATGGCTTACGCTCTGCACTCCTGGAGTCTGGAGACCGTTTTACATCAGATACCGCTAACGCGTACCCCTGCTGTATTACTTAATCCGCTCCGTTCATCCTTCGGCTGTCCTCCGCACCCCCTGAAATATTAGAACCTTACAACATCTTTAGGACTTTTCACAGTCCATAAAGTCAGTATGTTGGTTCGGCTTACAATCATATTTATTTTTTTTAGCGAAAAAAATTAAAAACAACATAAAACAAGGACAATTTATTCAACATTAATTCATACACTCACACTATCGTTACCGTTTTTAAAACCAGCTACAATTCGTAGCCGGACAAAAAGAATGGAAACATGTATAACTTTGCTAAGCTAATGAAATGTAAATAAATATGATAATGAAAAAAGGTAAACCGGTAAGTATAATAGGGATAATTGTATATGGTACGTTATTTAAGACGCGATTATAAACAAACAATAGAAGCCCAAAAATTGTGAAAAATATTATAATCGAAAATGTGTATAAAAAAAATAAATGCTAAATATAAATTTAAAATTGACAAGCAAAAATTAAAAAAAACAAAAAAAGATGTACTCAATAGTGGACGCCAGAGAGGCGTCTGCCCCACTCGGGCTGGGACGGCTTTGCGGGTTTTTGACCCAGTAGCCTTAAGCAACAACTCGACCGTTATGGACTGGGTCGAACTTAGTCTCTTCCGACACTCAAATATCAGACAGTCTTAGTCCTTAGCCGGAAACCTGGCTAGAAAAGGCCATGTAGGGGGCAATCGCAATTTTGCCTGCTTTCGTAGTGCTTCGACGAGGACCGGTCCTGTCTACAGAATTGATTACCTAGTAACATTAATTATAAAACAAATATCCTAAAGTACAAAAATTGAAACAAACATTTTTCAAATGCCAACTGACCGTGTTGGTTTGCCTCTGCAATGGAGATTGGTTTGCGACTCGGAATAAATAGTGTACTGTCTACAATCTCTACGTTCCACGATGTTCGAAAATGGATGTATTCAAATTAAAATTTGGACTGTATTTATTTAAATTAAGGGTACTGGCTCGTAATAATAGGCGGTTTGAGCCTATGGTGTCTGTCGCAAGTGTGACCAATTCACAATGGTGAAATGGCAAATGAATTTTTATTAAATAAAATAATGTACTTATCGTTTTTTATTTTTGTGTTAGATAATGGTGGTCAAACGGTGTATCTTCGCTCTTCATTTTCTTATGGTACGTTATTGACTTCCTTGGTACCAATATTTTCCCAGCGACCATATTCTACGATTATCTGTTGTTCGGCCGGATTTCATCTTGTGCGGCTTTTTATCTAGAAGAAAAATTTATAATGGCGGCACCGACTTTGTTCTTGTCGATGTCCGCCAAATACGCAAAGAACCTTAAAAAGAACACAAATTCTAAGTAGAAGAAAAATCGCCCGTCACTTCTTCACTCAACCTTAAAATGTACAAATAATTAAAACGCCTTCCAAAAACAAAAAAACTACCTATTACGAAAAGAATTTATGGAAACCCGTCACTTTTTCTCGCTCCCAATAAAAAAAATTAATAAATTACTTTACCACTATTGCTTTTTGAATTTTTTTTTATATATTGAAATTTTACCGCTGACCGTGGTCACCAATATCTCTTCTGGCAGCTAGAAAACCTTTGTTCCACTTCTTACATACATTTAACCAACCAGCCTAAGTTCGAAATTAATCGGAACAAATAAAACCACTATCCGTTTGTTCTCTAGGTATATGAGACCCGTTTGGGGTTAGCATCACCAGTATGGAGGAGCCGACCCTTCACGTCGCTAACCCTCTTTTTTCAATATTTATGAATTTATCCACCACAGTGTGTCCTACCCGAAACGGTTATCCCATATACGACCATTTCGAACATCAAAACTCGAAGGTGTAAACTCATTATTCGCCCTTACCTTATCAATCTGTCATTCCCTGACTGCCCAAAACAACATGACAGAAAAAAAACAACACATTTGTTTTGGTTAAATTATTTGATAGCTAGTTTATCATAAATATAAATAAAACCTTGCGCATTGCGCCTATAACAACATTTGGTCTGCCAATACAAATTCGACAAGCAGCATTAAAGAATCGAGGAATTCCTGCGGACCTCAATACAGAATATCCAATGCATTGCCCAAGCTGCGACCGTGATCGCCGATGCCGATGCAATTTCCACACACCGTCACATGTACTGGCACCAACCGACCTACGGTCGGTGGCGCATCTTATGAAGCCAAAAGCGCAACCTACTGTGCTGAGAAGATATTCTCGTATCGGGTAACGCGGAGAGGAGTATTCCGCATGGCCTGGTTGTGGATGCCAGTCGTGATATACTTGCCATCTGGACAGTGTAGCGCCAAAACGGAGTTGTTCCCCAGGCGACATCACGGCCTCAAGCCAACCGTATGTCGGAATCCTTTTATTTGTTTTTTTTTCTCTGCTCTGGCTAAACCTATCCGCGGCGCTGTCTTATACAGAGGGTGTAGCTCTCGCCACGGTGCAATACGTTTGAAGGAGCGCGCCGCAGGGCGATTAATGTCCGCGACTCCCTCGAGTAACCTAGCTGTAACAAACCTCCGGATTTGGGAATACTTCCAGTACAACAAAGATGGTGACAGGCGACCCAAAAAACGGAACGTGGGGAAGAAACCCACCCGCACCCGGCAGGGCAATTTGCATTGTGCTATCTATCTACCTAATCTGATTCATAAAACCTGACTAATTTTTTCGGTTTTGGTTCCATTTGCTTTACCTATTGCTTCCAGTAAAAATTTCATAACTCTTTCTTTTTGTTTGAATACTGAAGATACCAAGTAGAGGTTGTCGCTTTACTTAAAATCTTTTTTAAGTATGAAATGGGCTTGAAGAATTTGGATTCAGTGAGTGTGTAGGACATTTGTCATTTGTAGGTATATAGTGTTTAACTATTACTATTACAAGGAACATACACGAAAACAGACAACATAGATATTACAGAGTTTATTAGTTTTTTATTGCACTTTCGGCTATTGCACCTTAGATATTATATTTCGGTGTTCCGAGATATTCGGTATTAGTCGCTTCTATAGAACGATTCTGGTAACTATTTGGGTATCTTATAGCATACCATACCTCCATACCCTCATACCTACTTATGTGAACTTGGTCTTATATTACATAACAAAGAAAATCAAACATTATTTTTGAAAACCCTAAACGTCCATCTGCACCGACCAAAACAAAGTATAATTCAATTAATGATTTGATATTTCATACCTACAATGAACAAAGCACTAATAAAAGAAATAATCTAATACAAAAAAATATAATTTATACCTACACTGAACCATAACATTAGAAATAAAATAAATTAATAAATAAAATGATTATGTTACATAATAAAAAAAATGAAATAATAAACCAACACCAAGTGTGCAAACATAATTTCATCCACACAAAAAACTATGGACATAAATAGAGTGATTATTCTTCTCGAGATATTCTATATGAAAAATCAAAATGAATGTCAAAAGTAATAAATAAATAAAGAATAAATGATTAAAATGAATATGACTAAAAAAGTGTAAAGCAACGATTAATCGAAGTAAATACTAATAAAAAAAATCACTGACACTGCATATAAATAAATACATTAAAAAAATATCACAAATAAATAAATAAACTCTAAAAAATAAATAGAAAACTCTGATAAATAAATAAATACAATAAATAAATAAAATAAATATATAAATAAATACTACTATAATAAATAAATAAAATCTAATAAATAAAACCCAAAATAAATAAATAAATACTATAGTACTCTAATAAATAAATATCTATACTAAATAAATAAATAAACTATCATAAATAAAACTAATAAATAATTAAATTATCTAATAATTAAAATATCTCAGAAATGACTAGAAAAAATGCTTACCAGAGATAAGGTATGAATAGCAGTTGCAAGTAAGGCAACAAACATTTATATCACAGGTTTTGGTGTTGTATCGCAGATCTAGCTATTTATTACACTTAGATATTCTTTGGTGTTATTATTGCTTAATATCCTTGGTATGGAATATCCCAATTTTCTTCCACGCTAATTCTCAAGCTCATAATTATTTTTCCCTACCACTTTGACAATTCGACATTTAACAAATTTAGGATTTCACAATTTAGCCGGCAAACATTTAGACGTGTCACTCAAAATAAAATTTCGCCTGTAAACTTCCTGCCCAGGTACATACTTTACATTTCGAGTACGGGTGTTCCGTCTGTAATGCACTGCAACCTATTTTCCCTCGGAAAAGTCAACAGCTCGCCATCGTCGACTATACTTAGTTTCTAAGTTATTCATACCCACTACCATGAGCTATCATGTTTACCCCAAACAATACAAAATAAGGCGAGACACCGGTAGCTGCATGAACTGAACTCAACAATAGCGTTTTGTTGACCCTTTCCGAATCGTTGGACTGGGGCGCATAATTTGCGGTTCGAAAATGACCAGCGCCGTACTTTTGCAAAAGGTTCTGAAAGTCTTTGGACACAAACTGCTTACCGTTATCAGAATGTAGAACTTGTGGTATTAAAAATCTCATTTCTTTGATCAGATTCAGATCCGGCAACTTTTTTTGGTAAGAATCGTTTTGATTAAGTCCTTATATTCGTCGGACTGGAATTCTTCCGAGCTGAGATCAATTAATGGAGCAACTTCTTCAATCTCTATACTATCCAAGTGTGCCCGAGAGAGTGTTTTCGGCACGACATTCAATGTTCCTTTTCGGTGCTCTATGTCGAAGGTATAGGCTTGCAACTCCAAGCTCCACCTAGCCAGCCTCCCACTCAAGTCCTTCACAGTCATCAACCATTTTAGACTCGAGTGGTCGGTGATAACGGTAAAAGACATACCTTCGACATAGGGCCTGGACTTTTTAACTGCCATTACCGCCGCCATACATTCCCTCTCGGTCACATTATAGTTCCGCTGACAGGAATTCAACTTCTGTGAGAAGTACGAGATCGGAACCTCTCCACCCTCTTCGTTCTTCTAGAATAGTATTGCTCCGATTCCCGAGTCGGAAGCATCACACTGAACATAAAAACGTTTTTTGAAGTCAGGATGCGAAAGCAAAGGTGCAGTGGTTAAAACCCGTTTCAATTCTTCAAATGCTGCCACTGCTTCATGCGTCATTTTAAATTTCGCCTCCTTCTTTTTCAGCGTATCCGTTAGAGGAGCAGTCAGGCTGGAAAAATCTTTGATGAACCGCCTATACCACCCTGCTAAGCCCAGCAGCCGGCGGACTTGTCTGGCGTTTTTCGGAATAGGAAAATTGACCACCGCTTCGACCTTGGCCGGATCCGTTTTCAACTTCCCACACCCAACGATAAAACCCAAATACTTCAACTCCTCGAAGCAAAAACGGGACTTTTTAAGGCTGATGGTGAGATTAGCATTCCTTGCACTCAGCTACTTCGCTCAGCAAGGCAATATGTGTGGCAAAATCTGGCGCGATGATCAACAAGTCGTCTTAATACACAAAAACGTTGTCCCTGAGTCATGCAGGAATTCCCTTCGAACTCTTGTAAGCATACTCACCGGACATAATCTACTTGGCTATCATAAAAAGAATACGGGGCTTACTAATGATGACCTATGCAGAGGCTGCAATGACGAAGACGAACAAGAGGACACCACTCACTTCCTATGTCATTGTCCAGCACTTTTTCATATAATGAACAAATTTTTGGGCAGCTATTTCTTCAACAATTTAGAAGAGCTGTCGAATCTTTCAGGCAAATGCCTGTTGACCTTCATAAAAGCCTCTAAATGGCTCGATAAGGACTGTCCATAGTAATCGTGGGTTATACATTCCGCAGTTACAACACTTCGGGGTATCAAAACGGATCTACCTTGAACTAAGTGTGCCGGTAACAAGATCAACTGGCAGCCCATTTACCTAACATAACCTAAAAATATTCGAGTCAATGCCAAAAATCTTCCAAAAATCTACCCCTAGTACAATTCCTGTCTAAGGTAGGCACTAGGTAAAGAGTAATGGATTGCGTAATATTTTTGTACTAAACTGGTGTCTGAATTTTCCCGGTTATTGATTGGCATTTTCCGTTCGCGGTTTTTACACCCGCCTTATAAGGAAGAGTCTTCATCTTTGTCGTATTCACCAAGTCCATACACCCTTTCCCTAAAATGCTAGCGCTGGCCCCACTGTCCAACAAACCCAGCATTTCCTTACCCCCAATACCCACCCTAGCATAGGGCCTAGAGTCAGTGACAATTCCAGCATGTCAGGTACCTGGAATCCCCCAATCCACGAGAAGTCTTCGGCGGTGTCGCTGCAGAGCTGCGAGTTCTTCATCGCCGAACGGAACTTGCTCCTCGTTCATTTCCAGCTCGTTAGCGGCATACCGATTGATTGGCCGTTGATATCTTGAAGCTCCACGGTCCCTGTCCGGAAACGCATATTTGGCATCCTTACACGCCCTTCGCAACTGGTCCATTGTATAGATCGCTTGAGGATATACCAACTGGCTTAACTTCCTATTCAGGTTGCGTTTAAGTATCAGAACCAGCTCCGGTTCTGGTATCGGTACCCTGAGCTGAGACCAAATCCGAATTATAAAATGTTTATCACAAGTCTATCCGGAGCCGTGCTTGCGATCCATCATATCCCTCATAATTTCGTAGTCGGACTTTGAATTCCGAAATTGGCGCATTAATGCATCCCGTAGCATTGGCCAGTCGGAGAGAAGTAAATGAAAATATCTCAGGATCTCCGCCCAAGGACAGACATACTAGCTCTGCAACATCTCTAACCGGAAGACGAAATCTTTCACGGTAAGTACTTCCAAATTACCATTAAAATTGAATCCCCATTTATTTACCTTTATAGGCTTCTTATAATTTAGATTCAAGAAATCCCGAGGAACTTCATGCGGCTGAGGAAAGTACCCAAAACCAGGATTCCGCACTCCGCCGTTCAAATTCTGAGCATCGGCTAGTCAGTATCCTCTGCTATCGGACCTTTGATCTCAGTATGGCATTTGGTTCACCGCGCCATTCGGTGGGTCTATTGGCTCGAAACGTCTAGGCGCTGGATCCAGTCGCGACTGTCGTGGAAGCACGGGAGTAGGTTGCCGGACAGGTGCTTCAGGTAATACATCCAGCATAGCCAAACCTCGACCGCTCGCTTCATGAGGTATCGTCTGAGACACGCTATAGTTGTTCGCTTGCGCCAGGTTTTTCCTCATCTCCAACTTCAGGGACAGTTTATTCCTTAAAGCCGACTATTAGCGCTCGCACGCCTGACTCACAGCCACGTTAATCGCCGCTATTAGCTCCACCGATACGTTAATGCTGCTCGTACCAGCCATTCCTTCAGGCGGCATATTAGTAGCACGAGCATCCCTGCCGCTGGAGATAAGGAAACCCCCAGTACGATTCTCACCCGGACCACTAAAATGCACTAACGGGTTGAAACCATTGACGTTTACCCCTGAATTGTATTGCACCCCAGACGCTACTGCCCGGCATCGGTTAGTGCGCTGAACTCAGGTGACGTCAAAGACTCGGCCGAACTTCCAGCCCTACTGAGCGACGTAGGTATGTCGGGTGGTGGCACTGAAAATATGGACGGGATCGCGCTCGATCCCGCCGAAGGATTCTCCTTTGGAATTAAAACTCCTGTTTTCTTGTGGGGAGAATGGCTTGGATGCATTTTCGAAATATTCTGAATAATGTTTGCCAGATGAGTTCGAGTGACGGTACGATTTTCCCTATATATAGCGTTATACATTTTTTCTCTTTCTCAGAGTTCATGCCCTGGGTTAATCGACCTGGCTACCTTATTTTTTTTCACCACACAAATCGACTTCGCAAATAAGGCTAGAGGTTTGTATGATAAGTATGTAACATAAAAAAAAACTTTTCCCACTGCGTACTCAATTACCTTTCTATCCAGCTGTACCGCAATCGAACCTACCACCCCCTTTTTTCATTAATTCTACACTTCTTATATCGTAAGTTTATCCTAATCTAAGAAACTATAACCCTAACGCCTATTCTATAACACTTACTAAGAAGAACCAATGAACAACAAAAACAGTTGCGTATAAAAAAAACTAGAATGCTACCTTCACCCAAAATTATCAAAAGAATTCTTTTTTTTTATTTTGTTTATATAATATTATTTTTTTACCTATGTAACCTAACTTAAACTAATCTATAACTATTTTATATTTAGAATTCTCTTAATTTTAAAACAATCCAAACAAAAAAAAACAAGCTCAACACAAAACAAACAACAAACTAAATCTAAATGTTTTTTTGTTTTTTTTTATTTATCTTATTATTATTTGGTATATATTTTCTTGTTTGTGAAACAAAATAAAAATAAAAAAAAACTAATTGCTTACTTAAAACTATATCTTACTTATTACAGTAAGGAAACAAAAACACTTAAAATCGAAACTAATAAAATTATACCTTTCAAAAAACTAAACTAAACTTTAATTAATGCTAAATAAAATGAAAACACCTTACTGTTACGATGTGGTCTGGCAACGATTTCCAAAAGCAACTCAACGTAATGAACGACCCCTAGCGTCATTGTCCAACTTTGCATTGATGGACAAAACGATCACATTATTTCCGGCTTCAAAGTATCCTTCTTGTTGCTGCAACCGCCATACTATCAACATCACTTATAGTAATATTTAAGCCAATATATTCGATATCCACTTATCAACTATTAATAAATAGTATGTTAATACTATTTTGTCACCTAATTAATTTCTTTTATTTCACAATAAAATACATAAGTTTCAACAGGTTATGGGCCCAGGAATCAACAATGCAGGAAGACAAGTATAAAGTGCCTTTGTTCGACGAAACCAATTTTAGCAATTGGAGTTTTAGGCTAGAAGTTGATCTTGAAGATCGGGGCTTATCAATAGAAATATTTTGAGTGAAACAGATAAAGCTGATGTTGCCGAAAAAATAAAGAAGCGTTGCAAAGCTCTTATTGTCCACAGAATTGCAGATACTCAACTAGAATACATTAAAGACAAAACCCCTGCTAAGGATGCATTCGATTGTCTGAAAGCAGTGTTTAAGCGGAAAAGCATCGCGTCACAGTTATGTCTTCGAAAGAAACTTCTTACTATGAAGTGTTCTGAATCTGACAACATGGAGCAACGCTTGCTCGTGTTGGACAAAACGGTGAGGGAACTAAAATCCGTAAGTGCCAAGCTAGAAAGTACAGACATCGTATGTCATCTTCTTCTATCTCTCCCCAAGTCTTAAGAATCCCTCGTCACCGCTCTTGAAACAGTGGAGTAAGAGAAACTTACTTTGGAATTTGTCAAAGGTAGGCTGCTGGAAGAATCGAGTAAGAGAAATAAATATAATGGAAGAAGTGCGAAGCATACAAATGTTGCTATGAATGCAAAATCGTCTTTTGAATTCAAGTGCTACAATTGTGGTAAACTCGGCCATAAGAGAATTGAGTGTAAAGCAAAATGGAAAAATTCGCTAAAAAACGTGACATTCACAATTACACTCTAGCGCAAACGTAATAGAAAAAACGATGGACAGAGAATTTGCGTTTCTAGCTGATTCGGAAAAGCATTCTGGAAAGGAATCTAAAAATAAAATAAATTTCTTCATGGACTCTAGTGCCACGGATCACATGGTGAATAATGAAAACAATTTAATTGATAAAAAGGTTCTCGATACTCCAATTAAAATTGCCTTTGCAAAAAATGGAATCAATTCATTTGCCACAAAAAATGGAAAAATAAAAAGCAAAACCATTGTGAATGGGGCAGAATGCGCCTTTACCATGGAGAATGTTTTTTATGTGAAAGAACAATCTTTTATCCATAAGAAAACTAGAGGAAAAGGGAATGGAAATAATCTTCAACAATAAAACGGTAAAAGTTTACAAAAAGATGAAATGGTTCTGCAAGGAAAATCAAAAGGAAAATTGTACGAAGTCAGCATGTTGTGTGTTAAGCCAAGAAATCCACATATAACCTATGCAGGAATTTGCAATCGTATCAATGATCTGGAATTATGGCATAAGCGCCTAGGACACATCAACAACCAGGATGTAATTAAGCTTTCCAAAAATAATATGGTAAGCGGTGTACAAACAAAAAGGAACAATGAATCTAATTCTTTCTTCTGTGAACCTTGTACTTTTGGGAAGCAGTGTCGAAAGCCATTCGAAATTGTGAGGCAAAGCAGGTCAAAACGAGTGCTGGATCTGATTCATAGTGATGTTATGGGACCAATAACACCCAAGTCACACAACGGAATGAAATACGTCGTAACATTCATGGACGATTTCTCACATTTTGCGATGGCCTACTTGATTAAAAGCAAAGACAAAGTTTTGGAAAGGCTAAGAGAGTACCATGCTTTATGTACTGCTCAATTTGAGCGAAAAATATCGAGGCTTCGTGTCGACAATAGAAGTGAGTACACTTCAGTAAGATTTAAACAATTTTGTACTTCACTAGGAATCCGTCTAGAATACACCTCACCGTACTGTCCGGAGCAACATAGGGTTGCGAAAAGATTCAACCGAGTCGTGATGGAAAAAGCGAGGACGATGCTGATCGAATCCAAACTGGAAAAATCTTTCTGGGGAGAAGCAGTTTTATGCTCAGTTTATTTAGCAAATCGGAGCCCAACAGCTGCCTTCAACAATACACATCACTCCAATCGCAATCCAGCAGAGATGTGGTACAACAAGCGACCAGAACTTTCAAATTTGAGAATCTTCGGATGAACTGCTTATGCACATGTTCCCCAGCAGCAGAGAATCAAATTGGATGCATAATCACAAAAATGTGAGATGATTGGATACGCACCGAGTGGATATCGTCTCTGGAATCCAATAACCAGAAGATTGTCAAGGCAAGGGATGTCATCTTTCATGAAGTACGTGAAGAAACAGAATGTGCTGCAGGTAGAATAGATGAAAACAACGATGCAGACACCAACGAAGAGGAAAACATTAAAGGGGAAACCGAAGTCAAAAATAATGAAACTGATATGTTGAAGCTGAAAGTGAGGCTGAAGAGAGTTTTCAGGAATGTTCAGAACGGCAACTACTTCACTCACCTGATGAAAACTCTTAAGAAGTAGTTCATGATAATTATCTTACACCAGTTGCGAAGCGCTCCCGCCGACCCATCAAGACACCAACCCGATTGCAGTATTACGACTTATCGTACATGGCCTATGCTTTAAATGCTAAAGCTTATGTAAATAGTTTACCAACAAGCATAGAGGAAGCCAAACTCTCTGAAGATTCAAATGAATGGAAAGCTGCAATTCAGGAGGAGATGGATTCACTTTGGAAAAGCAACACATGGACGCTCGTAGAGTTGCCAGAAGGGCGAAAACTCATCGGATGCAAGTAGGTATTGAAAATTAAAAGGGATGAGAACGGAAAAGTGCTACAACATAAAGCGAGATTAGTTGCAAAAGGATTCGCGCAGACCAAAAACTTCGATTACAACGAAACATATGCCCCTGTGGCTAAGTTGGCCACATTAAGAATTATACTTGCTCCATTTAACCACTTCAACCTTTATCTTCATCAAATGGGTGTTAAGTAAGCTTTTCTCAACGGGGAATTACGTGAAGAGGTCTACATGAAGGAGCCCGATGGATTCTTTCAAGGCAATTTTGACTGCAAACTAAATAAATCTCTCTATGTTTGTGGAATGAATGTGGAACGAGCGGCTTCACGATTTTCTCACTTCCCTTGGTTTTCAACGCACACAAGCTGATTACTGTCTTTATTGATTTAAAGACAATGGTGTTATGATTTTGCTGCTTATATACGTTAATTACCTCATAATAACTGCAAAGGAAATAGAAAAGATCCAGTACGTCAAACAACTGTTGTCTAGGTAGTTCGAAATGAAGGATATGGGTGAACAAAAGCAATTCGTGGGATTAAAGATTGATCGCGATAAGATAAAAGGTACATTAAAATTAAGTCAAAAACAATATCTCTTAAATCTAGTGACCAAGTTTGGAATGGAAATAGGAAAGGTCGCAGCTACCCCAATGGAGGCAAACCTGAAGTTATAGAAAAATACAAGACCTGAAGCAAAAAAACCATATCGAGAACTAATAAGTTGTTTGATGTTTTGGGATGTTATCATGTAGACCAGATCTGAGTGCATCACTTAATTTCTTCAGCCAGTTCCAAAGTAACGCATCAGATGAACACTGGACCTATCCGAAACAAATCGTGAGGTATATCAAGGGAACGACTGACTTGGAGCTAGTATACAAACGGGATATCAATTCAAAGACTCTGATCGGATATGCCGATTCGGATTGGGGAAATGACATCAATGACAGGAAGTCCATACCCGGTTTTTGGATGCACAGTCTCTTGGGCGACAAGGAAACAAGCATTCGTAGCTCTGTCATCCACTGAGGCGGAATATAGTGTACTTAGCAATGCAACGTGTGAGGCATTATGGGTTCAACAAATTCTTCATGACCTTGGAATCAAAAACATTGGCTGAGGAGCCAAGAGAAATTAAGCGAATGAAGCACATCGACGTCAAGCTCTACTTCGTTAGATAGGTAATTCAGGAACACAAAATTAATGTTCTTTATATTCCTTCAGAACACCAACAAGCTGATATACTAACAAAGGCACTACCGAAGCAGCAGTTTATCAAACTACGAGACTCCTTGGGGATATGTCGAGTTGAGGAGTGTTGAGATGTGGTCTGGGAACGCTTTCCAACAGCAACTCAACATAATGAACGAACCCTAGCGTCATTGTCCAACTTTACACTGACGGACAAAACGATCACATTATTTCCGGCTGCAAAGTATCCTTCTTCTTGCTGCAACCGCCATACTATCAACATCACTTATAGTAATATTTAAGCCAATATATTCGATAGCCATTTATCAACTATTAATAAATAATATATTAATACTATTTTGTCACCTAATTGATTTCTTTTATTTCACAATAAAATACATAAGTTTCAACACTTACGCCAAACAAAATTATAGCTTATTTAAAAAACATAAACCTAAACTATTTTAAACTATGCCTTAGAACTAAATCTGAACTAATTTAAATGTTACAAAATAAGTACAATAAAAATAAAAAAAAAACTACATATTACCTAAACTAACGCTTATTCCGTGTTTCAAAGATTTAAAATAAACAAACAATGCGATTAGGTATATGTTTTTCTGATTCCTAGCTTTAACACAAAACAAAAACTAAAAACTGAAATCAGTAAAAAAAAAATCTATTCCTTACGGCAAAAAAAAGATATGAATTATTTACAAAAAAAACTAAAAATATAAATTAAAGTTACTGTACAAGACACCTAAAAGCAAACTAAAATTATGCCTTAATAAAACTAACTCTTATTTAATATTACTGTTACACAAAGTTGAAATCACCAAAAAAAGACTATGGTCTGTTTAAAACTAACGCTAACTGAAATCCACAAAAAAACTGCTACAAAATTACGAGAAAATTTAACAATAAAACAACAAAGCATTACTTAATACCCTTTAATTTTTTTTTTTATAATTTAATTATTTTTTTTTGTTATGATTTATTTATTCACTTTTAATAATTTTTTTTGAAACTTTTTCTGATCTGCTCTAAAATGACAAAACAAGTTATACTACTTCTCTGTAATGTTTTTCATTTCCCATAAGAATACGGGGGTGCTTGGGACAGCCTTGAACGGATGTCTTTTTTTTATTTCCGGATACGCCACTACATCAGGGTATCCTTCGAAATCATTTTACCTCAGAGTGGTAGCTAACCCAATCATAACACATTCACACTTCCATTTATACTTCATTTTAAACTTCCATGCAAACCTCCATTCACACTTATACTCAAACTTCCTTTCACACCCCCATACACACTTCTCTTCATTCCACCATTTACACTTATATTCACCTTCTATTCACTCCTCCATTTGCACATCCCTTCATACTTTTATTCAGACCTCAACTCATACTTGCATTCATCCTTCTATTAAAACTTTCATTCACACTTCTATTCACTCCTCCATTTACACTTACATTCATACTTGGTACATTGATTGCTGCTCTCAAAATCGGAATTCTCCGTCGCAATTGATCGGGCATTCTCAAGAGCTATCCCGATCAAGACTTACGTTTCTTTCCGACTCTAATCACCACAACCAACGTACGCTTTGACCGGACAACTAATCACATCCTCAATCACTTCAACTTCCCGTCGCAATTTGATAGGTACGTCAGAGACCTTTCTTTCAAAAACATACGGGAAGTCTCATTTGATTTCGGATGTGACTATAACATTTAGTGGCAATCTGTTTCTGGTTGTTATCACCGATGATCCCGGAACTACTTGCCGCATTTGATCGGGTATGCATCTGCTTTCCTGAACAAGACCTGCAAGCAATCCTGACACTACCTCTGACAACCCCCAGAAAATACCTAGACAGATCATATTATCAATCATACACACAATTTTACGTCTGGGCCCAGTTTTTAACGGGCCTAGACTGTGCTTAACGTTTGGGCGTCATTTGTAATGAGGCAATAGGACTAGGATTGGGGGGTCGTATGGGTAGGATATAGGGATGTGGATATGATGGGAAGCGGAAGGGTCCGATTGCCTAGTGGAATCTACGGTGGCATGCTGGCTGAGCTCGGCTTAGCTCGCGGATATAGGGGGTATCTTGCACCTCCACTAGACCTCACCTCGTCAGAAAAAAAAATAACATCATGCCAAAATTCACTTCACCTCATTGAACCCCTTTCCGGTTCGCTTCCACTCATCGATTTGGTTATCGTTCTCAATAACCGATGGCTTACCCTCTCTACTCCTGGAGTCTGGAGACCGATTTTACATCATACTGTCCTCCGCACCGCCTGAAATATTAGAATCTTATATCTTTAGGACTTTTCACGGTCCATAAAAGTAAGCTTGGCTTACAATCATATTTATTTATTTAAGCAAAATAAAATAACAAAAAGAATTTAGTCAACATTAATTCATACATTCACACTATCGTTACCATTTTTACAACCAGCTACAATTCGTAGCCGGACAAAATGAATGAAAATATTTATAACTTTGCTGAACAAATGAAATGTAAATAAATATGATAAAAAAAGGTAAAACGGTAAGTATAATGGATGTAATTGTAAATGGTACGTTATTTAAGACGCGATTATAAACAAACAATAAATGCCCAAAAATTGGATCCGTGGTTTGTGTAATAGATAATAAATGTATGGAAAAATATTATAATCGAAAATGTGTATAAAAAAATAAATGCTAGATATAAATTTAAAATTGACAAGCAAAAATTTAAGAAACAAAAAGAAAGGTACTCAATAGTGGACGACAGAGCGGCCGCTATCGTCGGCGGACCTTTTTGCCCCACTCCGGCTGGGACAGCTCACAGTGGTCGGATTCACCAATCTAGCGGGACAAAATACAAAAATCAAAGTCATGCGAACCGTTTCAAAATGGTGTGGCTAACTTGTCAATACAGTAGGTAACTCTTATTCATATTTTGTTTGTTGGGTGTTTTTTATGCAATTTCGTTTAGCTATAAAAAGTGTAACGGTGCGACTTTTGGAATATTTTTTTTTGGAATAGAATTATTTGTGGGTAATAAGAAAACGATTCCAGAAGTTAATTGGTTCATTAAATAATTTTTTTTATAGTTTCTTGTGAAAAATTGGACTGGATTTTTTTTTATTGAATTTTCAACTGGAATAAAACTAAATAGTTCCGCCGAGTTCCGATTCGTAAATTATAAAAAGTAATTCTGTGGAGCGTAAGCTTTGAGGTAAAACAAACACTTTTTGCGCGTTTTTGCGACACCCATACAATTATTTTGAATTTTCAGAATGTCCTCCCTAATATTGCGAAAGCAAATTTTAGAAATTTGGCTGCAAATGGATAAAACAAAAAGGTTTGATAAGCACATCAATTATTATAGATAAGTTTAAGCTTCCTCAGCTGTCTGAAGATTCTAATAAAAAACTTAATACTTGCGTAAAAAGTTTGCTGTCCAAAATTGGTGAAAAGCGGTAGGCATGTTAACCGATTTTTAGCTGCAAACTCAGCCTGGTAAGAGGAAACCTATACCTTTGTATATACATCTCTATAGTACTACTATGGAACATGAAAATTGGGTTCTTCTTGTATGATGCAGATGTCGTCTGTGTCGCCGTTTTCAGCTTTGCAGAGATTAGTTTGTAGACGCGGGCAGAGGAAGAAAGGGGGAAAAAGAAGAGTTGAGGTAGTTTAATTTCGTTTCCTACAACATTAAGGAGTATAAGAGAGAAAACCAATCGTGATTTCTTTTTTGACATCACATGTTTTATTTTTTTTATCTTTTAAGTGGATGAGGCAAAGAAGAAAACAAAGTTGATCGTTCATATATACGATAACATTTGAAGGTATTTTGTTTCTCGTTTTATTTGTGTTTGTAGCAATTTTATTAATTTTGCTGCTTTTTCATTCATATACATAGTTTTACATTCTTGAATTACGTACTTACAATGCTACTCACTTACTATAGTTTGGTACTGAATATTGTTGGGGTAGTTTCATTGCGTTTATACATCTCATGTATATACAATGGTAGTTTGTATGTTTGTTTATGGTTTGGATTTTATTTATTTCATTCTAGGTACCTATTTGGATTTGGTGATTTTTGTATGGCCTTTGTTTCAATAAGTAGGATTCGCTATTAAAACCATTACTTTCTTACCTCGTAACGAATGATTTCGGATTGAATGTCTTTTTGTGACATTGTGTGTTTTGCTTGGCAGCTATAAAAAAAAAAACAAATATACCTACCTACCTATTCAGTCATCAATATTTTTAATTTTTTAATATTATTAATTTATTTTGTCTGTAGGTAGGTAGGTACACTGCCACAAAATAAATATTTCATTGACAAGACAACTTTTGAGAAACTTCAAAACTACTACCTATGTATTGTATTGTGTGTAAGAATCTGTACAAATCCGCGCGCTCAAATGCTATATAAAAATCTTAAATAGCTAGGTAAGTTAAAAAAAGATAATTATTTTGACAAATTTTAAGTACCTACCTACCTATTATTTTAATTATCGTTTCAGACTTGATGTCAATACTTGTCCAAAAGCAGCTCAGTCAAACTTTCAAAAAATCGAATCGGAGCTAAATTAGCATTAAGACAAATGTAGGTACTTACATACCTACGTAACTAATTTTTTTTAAGTAGGTGTCATGTGGGACAGGTGGTGCTTTGCTGTTGGTTCAAGCTGTAGGTACCTACCTACCTATTTACAAGTTCACAAAACAAAAATTTATATTTATTTTATTTTTAAACTAATAAATAAATAAATATTAAATGTAGCTAGGTGTAGGTATATTAGAATATATTGGAAAATAAAAACATGAACAAAATAAACAGAAATCTGCATTTTTACTTGTGATATATTAAGGTGGTATTTATGTGGTGTGTGTGAATGTAGGTATTTAGGCACAATTGGATGAAGTACCTACATAATAAAAAAAAATCTGACTTGGTTTTCATCCATCAAGCCCAGAACATGTTACAATAATAGAAGCTGAGGCGATTTTCTTCAAACTATAAGTAGGTGCATACTACATACACACTTACATACCTATTTCATCATTATGAAAATCCAATCGAGTGTTAGAATGAAAGCGAACGTCTTTTAATTCATTGTTTTCGCACATTGAGTGAATATTATACTGAGATATCGCTCTTATTTATTGGTCGAAAATCGAATTCGATTTTTTTAAAATAAGATATTCAATAATTGTGTGATAATAGTTGAATGAACTACGTTAGCTTTCAGTGGAATACTCGATTGATTATTCTAAATGACGACAATATTAACTTACGCAGGCAAACTCTAAGTTCTTATGCATTGATATAAGATAATGGTAATTTGGTTTTAAACACAATTGAATTGAAAATATTGACATAATTTAATTTGGTTTTAAAAAGGTATGACTGATAAAATAAATTATTTTGTTAACAATAATTTCCAATACGATTTTATAAAGTAGCACTGTGTGCGGGTGTCATTACGAGTGTTGTGATAAATTATATATATTGAGTTGGGTCAAAACAATTTAGGTACATAGGTACAAAATCAAACTTTCGAGTTACCAGATTCAAAAGTTATATCATTTGTTTTAAAGTAGGTAATTAGGTAATGTTGGGATGTGCAATAATATTGAAATTTATTGGATTTACAAATATAATAGTAAATTTAAAGAAATCGTTACGAACCTGTAGGGTTCTTATGACCCATGTTATTATTTTTTTTTTTGGAAAATCAAAATGTATTGAAAAATGATATGCCTTCAACACAACATCCTATGCATGGATAACTTCAACGTTTTGATTAAAATTAAAATTAATTAGGTAGTACATACTTATTTACATTTACATCCGTTAACATATTTTGCCAAATAATTACCGATGTTAAGATATAATCTTTAATCAACTTATCATCTACCTATTATATTTTACTTGCGATTATAGGTACTATAAGGCAAGTTATGCATTCGTCGAAAAAAAAGTTTTGAGATAACAATCAAACGTGACATTACGATGATAGGGAAGACGAAAAAAGATGGTCTAAAAATTCTGTCCGTCTGTATGTGTGTCAGTCTGTCAGTCTGTTTGTATGTATGTATAGAAACCTACAGCCCAAACGGGTGGGCCGAATTGCTTCAAACTTGGTCTATGGAGTTTTTTTAGGTATTTTGCAGAGGGGAAATTAAAAATATTTTTAGCTCAAAAAATAACGGTACCTGCCTTACAAAATTCAATATTTCGAAACTATTAAGTTTTTTTTATATTTTACTAGTGACAAATGTACTAGTTTTATTTTGAATTTTTATTTACTGCTAAAAAATAAAGCCTTTGTTTTATATAATTGAATTTCCATTTATGATTATTTATTCTTATTAAATGGTATATTATTCAATTAATCATATGGGTTTTTACTCACTTTTGACACTCACAATACCTATATAATAAAATTGAAGGATGTAAGTGGTAGGTAGCTATATACATATACATAATCTTAGATGATTGGTGAAATATACATAATATTCATGTGATTTGATATAAAGATATGTAAATTTAAATGTATGATAACCTACATGGTACCTATTATATAATATGTATGTATCCAGTAACGTAAATAGCAACAACATGGGCAAAAATTGAAACGCAAATTTAAAGTAGTAATTTTATTAATATACATATGTGTGTAGATGGTGCGAATAATAGGTTAATTTAAAAAAAAAATCAATGATAAAATATATTTTTGTATTCTTAAAAGTGGACTGCACTATTCTAAGAACACATACATATTGTTTTATCAAAAATTTTTTCTAGCATTTGTGTTACAACGGTACCCGTTGTTTTTCGGTTTCAGCACAACATTTTTGTTTAAGTACCTATTCAAGATAATGTCTAACTATTAAATACGAAGTTTTGAAAAAATCAAAGAAGTGTTTTTCGAAATATATTGAGTTAAACAAATTTATTGAAACATTTTGTTTTACAATAAGTTTTTGGGAGCTTCTCAATAATACAATTTTAAAAAAATCAAATAAGCCGTATTCCAGAAAATCGTGAACCATAACCATTTTTCCAAAAAGAAAAAAAAAACAGATTACCAATTACCTTTTCCCTTCATTAATCCACTAATTCTTTTCAAGATTTACTTTTGTGGCATAATAAAATGTACCGTTATTTTTGGTCTCAAAAAATGCAAGAAACCTATGGGCATATATGTACCTATTACCGAAAGAACATTATTATTACCAAGATTGAAGAAAATCTATGCACGCGTTTAGGCGGTGGACTCACAGACAGGCAGATAGACGGAATTGCTGGACCCAATTCATTCGTGTTCTCTATCATCGTAACGTAGTTTGATCAAAATCTCGAGTTAAATTTGTTTACGAATCCAAAACTTGCCATATATGTATGTACGAGTAAGTAGTAGCTCGCAAGTAAAAACTTATGCACATTCTTTTCAATCAAAAATGCAAAAAATAATGCATTGTTAATGATAGGCATATGTACGTATTAAATAAAATAAAATGAAAAAGTTATCTCATAAAATTTATTTTTTAAATGTTAGTACGTACCTACCTACCTACATATTACATTGGTATCATACCTATTACAAAAACATAAATGTTTTGCTTTAATATGGCTTTGTTAGAATAAATAATAATTATTTACACGTTGGTAGTATTTTATTTACCTTTTTAATTTTTACTCCAATACGGTTTGGACCTGAATTTTAATCACAAGCATTGGAGGTATTTAAATATCTTATTAAAGGTACCTACATAAGCACATACCTACCTATCTTCATAGCCACAACACTTTTATCATACAAAGAGTTTATTTAAATTCATAGGTAGGTAGGTATTTAAGACTTGCTTGAATTACACTCATCACAACTCAATTACTTATCTACGGCACCAATTAAACTGAATTGAATAATTTTTTTTAACTCAAAACAAACCGGCGGACAAATTTATTTTCAAACAAATTTATTGCCGAAACGAAAAGTTCAGTAAATCAAGGTCAAAAACTGTTTTTTTTTTTAACACAAAATGAACACACGGGCAACATTTAATCCACACATAACTATATATATAATTTTAATAATGCCAAAACCAAAACTAGGTCAACCGGGATACAATTCTTCCAAAAATCTTTATACATGCATATGTATGTATGTAGATTCTCCGATTTTAAATAAATGTGAGGAAAGAAAAATACACAAAAAAGTATATTTTCTTTTCTCTTGCTTTATTTTTAGCAAATGTTAAAGCATATGCCTTCTTCTCCCTTTTGGTTTTTACTTAAAAAGGTATAATTTTTTCTCTTACTTTAACTTTAGAAAATGTTAAAGCATATGCATTTTACTCCCTCTTGGTTTTCAATTAGTCTATACAAATTTTGCAAATGAGCCAAAGATAGTAATTCGTATAGTATCTACCAGGGAGCTCCCCGGACGTTCCTCTTCATGATAGTACTATAGAAATGTATATATATACAATGCTTATACGTTGTCCGACATATTGGACAGAGAAATTTCAAAAAAAAAGATCGGAAGAACTAGAAAGTCTTTTGCGGAATGCTGTGAAAAATCTAAAAAAAACGCAAAGTTCAAAATTTAATTATATTAACTAGCCCTAGGGAAATAATAAAAGCTAGTGAAATTGTGCTTCGGAAAATGGTTAACCGGATTCAGCAAATATAATAAGGGAAGCTTCATCCAGTAAAGGTACTGAGGGAAAAACATTGTTTAAAAATCTCATATACCTCTCTCTCCCGATGAAGCATTGGCTTTAATGATTCCCATAAATCTTTCCAAGCATCAATATCACGTAATATGCCAAAAAATCAACTCTAAATGCAAATATATGTTCTCTTCTTATAAAAAAGTGTTAAACGCAAAAAAGGAATGTTATCCCACAGAAATTGAGGTCACTGAAGCATATGCTAAGAGTCAACTTCAATCCTTGGTTGATCATACCATAGAACGACTTTGCTTTGGTCGGGAATTGGAAGTAAGTGAACTTCAAGGTGGTGAAAAATATCTTGAAATTTTGATCAAAAGGGGATGCGATGGATTTCAGCAATACAAATGATGGCAATACTGCAAACGTTTTTTCCGAGCTGCAGAAAAAAGTTCAGAAATAACTGGAGTAAATCGGGAACTTACAGAACGTTTTCACATTATTTTAGAAGCACTAGGAAGAGGGCATTCTATAAATAAAAATGCATTTGAAAATTATGTATCTGAAACAAGAAGTCTTTATTTAAAGGAGTATTCACGGTACACTATTCCAGTGAGTATTCACAATGTGCTTTTTCATGGAAAAGACATCATTGCATCTTATATTCTTTCCATAGGACAGCGCTCAGAAGAGGCCAGAAATAAGGACACACGAAAATATAAATAGAGACACAAGGAAGAATTCAAGATTGAACACAAACACAGATCTCTTAAATCGGCTGTTGATTTCTTCAGATCCATATATCACGTTCCAAAACGAATACGTGGCATGCTATAACGCAATTCCGTTCTTTGTTATCAAGAGCAAGTTTTGGCTAATGAAGAAGAAAGCAAATAATTTAACTTCAATTATATAATAAATTATTTAAGGAATATAACATTTTATTTTATTTTTTTGTATTGTATGTATAATATTGGTATAAAACAATATCTTAAACAATTATTCCAATAAACTTGAATTGAATTGAATTTTAAATCCAAAAACGTATTTAAACAAAAAAAAAATCATCTTTTTTTTCGTAAATTTCGTTTGGTTATTTTTCGTTCAAACAATATTATTTCTGGAGGGATCGTATAGTTTATCTAGTATTACCTATAAAACATCAAATCATTAATTTAAAATATGATTTACATATTCAAAATAATTTTGTTCCGTTAGATTGGTGAATCCGACCAATGTGCGGCTTTGGTATTTTTTGGCCCAAAACAGTCCCCAGTACCCCTAAGCAACAACTTGACCGTTATGGACTGGGTCAAACTTAGTCTCTTCGGACACTCAAATATCGGACACTCTTGGTCCTTATCCGGAAACCTGCCTAGAGAGCGCTCTAAGGGGGTAATCGCGATTTTGCCTGCTTTTGTAGCAGACAAAACTATATTTATGTAAATTAAGGGTTCTGGCTCGTAATAATAGGCGATTTGAGCCTATGGCGACTGGCGCAAGTGTGATCAATTCACAATGGTGAAATGGCAAATAAATTTTTATTAAATAAAATAATGTACTTATCGTTTTTTTTTTTGTGTTAGATAATGGTGGTCGAAACTGTGTATCTTAGCTTTTCATTTCCGTATGGTACGTTATTGACTTCTGTAGTACCAATATTTTCCCAGCGACCGTATTCTACGGTTATCTGTTGGTCGGGCGGATTTCACCTTGTGCGGCTTTTTATCCAGAAGAAAAATCTATAATGGCGGCACCGACTTTGTTCTTGTCGATGTCCGCCAAATACGCCAAGAACCTTAAAAAGAACACAAGTTCTAAGTAGAAGCAAAAATCGCCCGTCACTTCTTCACTCACCCTTAAACTCTTTTAAATAAAATCCCAAATTTCCCACGATGTACAAATAATTAAAACGCCTTCGAAAAACAAAAAACAAAAAAAACTAGCTATTACGAAAAGAATTTATGGAAACCCGTCACTATTTCTGGCTCCCAATAAAAAAAATTAATAAATTACTTTACCACTATTGCGGAAGCGAAACAAAGTTTTAACGGACAGTGGGGTTGGAAGGACCTTTACAGTTTTATTGATCATGCCTTAGTTTACCGAAACAGTTTTTAGAGTAAATTCAAAATTTTAAATTTATAATGTATATTTATTTATCCTTGTATTAATTATTTATATTTTCTTTAAGCTTATTGTAATCTTACACTTTCTATTTTTAATTCTCAATAAATGCCAATTTTCAGGCAGACGGGAAATATTTTTTTTGCCATGCTAATGTTCTTAAAATTATTTTCGAATAGGTATATTTAAAGTTTTGGTTAACTAAAAAATTCATAATAATAATAATACTTCACTTCTAACATAAATTTTCATTTTCTCTATCATCGGTCAAGAAAATTGTCTTCCAATGAGTCTACTAAATTTTTGTTTTCTAAGTCTTCCAACCATGTAAGCAGACAATTTTTAAGTGGAAGACAAAATATTGTCGGCAATTGGCAGCCTGTTTTCTACCAATAAATTGCCTAATTATTATTGGATAAACGTACAATTTTCACTTAACAAAAAATTGGCAATTGTCAGCTCATTGGTTGCAATTGGAAGATTTGACAGTTCGACCAATATTGAAAGATCGTCCAATCGTTTAAGACCTTAGTTTAAGACCATAATTTAAATGTTCTTGGTTAAAAAAGACACTGTCAAAAGTGTCAAAAAGGGACTAGAGACAAATTAATTTATTATTTATGTTCTAAGCTCATAAGCCGCATTTTTAGGTAGCAATGAAAATTATTTCAATAAAAAGACCAAATGAAAATACTCAATTAAAAACTTACCAGACAACATCCCTTAAGCTTTTGGCTACAGCCGCCGAATAAATGCTCATGTCTCCATACATATAGATGGAAATGCACAAGTAAAACATCACCCGTCCAAAATCGTTGAAAAACAACCCAGCCATTTCTCCCAGTTCCACCCTTCTATCGAGCATATAGTACTGCGATCGTTGGGAGGACAATGGCATTTGCTCGAGGCCGGTACAGTCAGTTCTAGGGTTTGTTGCTAACCTTCGTGACCTATTGCGTGGCAATAGGGTTTCTTTTGGATCGTCCGTTTCGGTTCCATCATCATCATAGTCAGATGCTGCTGCCGCCACCGCCTGATCCCTTTTTAAGTATTGCAAACGCTGCCACTGCATGACGGCATTCGCACACGACATAGTTTCGATGACAAAAGTCGCAGTCATGTAACTTATGCAGGCCAGAATAACAATAATCGCTACGCTTAGCAGCCATCCGGACTTAGCAAAAACTGCAGGTAAAGTGAGGGCTCCGGTGCCGACAATCAAATTGAAAACAAATATGAAGCCAATCTGTTGATTGAAGAAAATATTACTTTCATTAGTTTTAGGGGAAAAAATTAAGGCTATCAAACTATCCACATAGATACAATAAATACAAACCCAAGTTGGATACTCGTCTCCAGTTCGCATTCGATACGGCATTTTTTATTCGGCTTGGAACGTTTGTATTAAAAACAATCTAAACATATAAAATCCTTTGCCTTGTATACTGTGACACACCGCTTCTTTGTAACTACTGTGTGAGATTATTATTTTATATAGATAAAAATGGACCCGTGCACTTTACTTTGCAGCTGCAGCATTCCAGTTTAAATAAGTGTTTTTTTTACTTTGCTTAGAAAACTGTTATCGAAAATTTGTTGATATCTTAACATAAGGCAAAAGCGATAAATTAATAATAAACATTCACCAGATGTCGATGAGTAATCCCCATAAACTAATAACATAAGGAACAGAAACATAAACTAATAACATGGCATTTATTCATGCATATAGTTTCAAACCTACAAATACAACATTTTAACAAAATGGATTTAGGGGAGCGAAACTTACGAAGGTTTCCAATCTTATTATGGTTTATTTGTGAACCGAAACCTCTGCTCACAAATAAGCCATAATAAGATTGGAAACTTTGGTACGTTTCGGCCCCCGAAACCAATTAACTTAATTTGTTGTATTTGTAGCTTTGAAACTCTATGAATGAATAGATGGGAAATCGAAAAATAAAACAAAAACAAATTACTAGGGCTGTGTTATCTAGGGTTCTATAGGAAGAGCAACAGAAAAGATTCTTTGGTGCGTTTTTATCAATAACTGTGTCTTATTGGGAAATTTATCCGCCGTAAGTTTATCCGTCGTAGCAATTTGCATACAATTCGCTACGGTCGATAAAAAGCTAAAGTAGAAGCTACGTTGGATGGCTGGTTGACGTTCAGTCGAGTCTCGATTCTGATTTTGTTAGTTTTGTTGGTACGATTGATAATTGAATTGAATCTCGATGGATGTGTTCATGGAGTGTTATCATTATTAATTTCATTCGTAAGATAAATCGATCTTTTAAATTCTTTTTTTTTTAATAGTTGGCCAGTTTATATTTCTCAAATCTTAGATAACTCCATTTTTTAATAAATTATAAGCTGTTCTTCTGAAAACTTTCTGACTTTTACTATTAAAACTGTATTCTTTGCTCAATTATTTTCTTAAGTACGTCTAAAATTGCACATATATTTGCAACTTTGCATACCCCTAATGTCAATTAATCAATTTTAACAAATTTAGATATCCATTTTGAAAAAGAAGCCAATATTTATCGAATGAATTCCGTTTTTCTTTTATTTTTGACTAACTTAAGACCAATATTCGTTTTGTGTTTAATTTTTATTGATAGTTATAAATAAACGGAGTTTGGTAAAAAAAAATCATCTTTTTATTTAGATCTACAAAAAAGCAATTTGAGAAGATAAACCGCATTGGGTGGAACTGCTCGACATTGCGCCGCAAACTATTTATTCGTAAGAAATTCTATGAGCTATAAGGCTGGGCGCGCACATATGCAACTTTCAGTTTTGCAACAGTTCTGTTGCTAAAGTGAATACCATGGACTTATATGAGAGTGCGCGCATGCAGTCCGCGATTCGAGCAACTTAAAAGTTCTTCAGTTTGTATTACACCGAACTATAATGTAACTGCGCGCACATTAAAGCAAAATATTGTATGTGTGTTGGTTTAATTCGTTGATTTATTTTAAGTTGATTATGTGCGAGATCATCGTTCAACTATTGATTAAATTATTTCGTTTCGGAAAAATTGCATGTGCGCACCTAGCCTAAACGCACTAAGCGGCAACTGAACTTCACAAAATGTGCTTTTTCTTCACTGTTTAATGGACGTTGGCCATGGATGGTATTCGCAAAACTACATGGACATGGACTGGGCGTACATTTTTATGATCCCATTGTTTTTTTTTTCTGGACATGTGCATGGAAATGGCAAACCAAATGTTAACTATTTGTTAATTACTCCGCGTAAGTTACGTGCAGTCTGATGAGTGAATATTGAATTGAAAGCAAAACATACTCAGAAAATAAATTTGTAAATTGACTTGAAAATTAAAACTATAGCTATCGATCTACTCAGAAAATAAATAAAAGCATGAAATATAATCGGAAATGTAAGGGGAGTGAACTATTTAAACTACGTTGTAGTGTGCGTTCAAAACCAAGAAACATTAAAAGGAAACAAGCAAATCTCCGGCAATTTTGTTTCCTCGTGTGAAAGCCATAGACGATTTTTAAAGCAATACAAAAGTAGTCCCGTGTAAAAAGACACCTGACCATAGTCTATGAACAAACCCATTCACTTATCATTTCCTTTCTATTGATGCAAAATGAATGTTCGAATTTAAAATTACAAATGGAAATAAAATGAGAACAAGAAATACGTTTGAAACATAAATTAAATATTGGTACGTTTTTCTACTTTCTATTTTATATGAATAAAAGCTAATTATTGTTCATAATTTGGATATTTACTTAATTTTACTTTGCAAAAGACTCTTTCATTACTTGTGACTGCTGTGCAGGGGTACCATTTTTACAAAAGTAAAAAAGCTACCGTCCATTGGCGTTTTTCTTTTTTAGCTCCGAGTAAAAAACTCATCTGTCAAGAAAAGATCTGTGTTTCTTTTTTAGCTCAGACACATTCAATCTCTCAACTCGTGTTTCTTTTTTAAATCATAGCTAAATCGGGGCATGAACCATAAGCTCAGAATAAAATGACCGATCAAACGGAGCAAAGTGCTGGGCGCGGCTCACTTTACTCATAATTTTAACAATAATCACTAAAGTAAAACCAATTAAAAACAACAATGAATTCGGAAAACGGAAGCTTTGGATTTGCTGGTAAATAAGTTTTAATAAAAACAATTATAATAATATATGACAGTTCTGCGCTTAAGTTTATTTCAAAATTAAATCGGATATCTGACCATGCTCTACTAAATCGGTTTACTGAGGCTCTGCTCAGAGATCTGCTCGGAGATAAAAAAGAAAAACGCCACATGCTTGATACTCCGAGGGAGGCCAATTTATAAATCAATGCTTGCCTGTTGACTGCATCAAAGGCTGCTTTGAAGTCTACGAAGCAACCATATAACTTCCTCTTCATTTCAATATATTTTCTAGCAATGCTTGTCAGTGCAAAAATATGATCTAAGGTTGAAAATCCTGCACGAAACCCTGCCTGGTATATGCTAAGACGATCGTTGCTTTCTATCCAAAGAGAAAATCTTCCATAAAGAATTGTAGCAAAAATCTTTCTAAGGGAACTAAGAATAGAGATTCCTCTATAATTTTCAACTCAACTTCAATCTCCCTTTATAAATAAAGCAAATATAAGTGCTTTATTAAAAGAAGTAGGAATACACGCATTATCGAATAATAAATTGAAATATTCCACTATGTAAAGTTTGAGTTGTTCCGTTGCATTATTAAAAACTTCGATTGGGATGCCATCACTACCCGGAGCTTTATTGTTTTTCATGACCACTATCGATGATTCTAGTTCCCTTAAAGAGATCGGGTGGTCTAGTTCGGATACAACTTCGTTCTGTAACGCATAGCTAAAAGTTTGAAGATTCTCCTCCGCTGATAATAGAATTTTAAAATGCGCTGCTAAAGTATCAGCTTCGAGAGTAATCTTCATACTTCTGCACCGCCCTCCTAACGCACGAACACTACTCCAGAATTCTTTAGAGTTTTTAGAGAGTTGTAACTTCATAGCAAAACGTTTGAGGAAAAGACTTTTTTTCTCGTAACACATTTGCTTGAAATCCTTATTGGCACGTAAGTACATAATTTTGAAGGCAACGGAGTTTGTTGATCGAAATAGTTTTAAAAATTTGAAATAAAGATTCCGAAGGATGACACAGTCTTTATCAAACCATTTATTCTTAGCTGTGAAGGAATAATTACTACTTGTTGGAGTAGCCGAAGCATATATTACACTTGTAATGCTTTCCTCAATTAAATCAACATCGCTTAATGATTGAAGTGGAAGAAGATTGCAGTGGTGATTCAAGAGACTTTTGTATCGGTGGGCTTTATTCTCAAACCATCTAAGTTTTCGAGGATAATCTGTACCGGTATGCTGAACGTTCTCGAAAAAATGGACTTTAACCTGTAATGGCAAATGACCCGAGAAGCTGGCCACGAGCACCTGGAAATCCTGAACTGCATTAAACCACTCGCCAGAAATCGCGCAGTAATCAATAACCGAATGGCCTTGGCCGCTTATAAAAGTAAGTTCACCACATTTGTCACCAATTGCTACCCCATTCAACACAAACAAACCAAAGTCCTCCAACAATTCCAATAAAAGCCTTCCATTACTATTGAGCGTTTCATCTTTCGACTTTCGAATCATATTATAGAGCGTTATATCTTGCATAATTATAAGCAGGAGAATTCTGATAATCGCCAATGCGGGCGTTGAGATCACCGATAACCATTATATTTTCCAAGGAAGTATTGTTAATAAAATTACGCAAATTGTCGAAATCGTTCATCCAATTATTACAATTTAGGTAAACCGGTACAATGAAGAATTTACATTTGTTTGTCAAAATTTGAACAACAAGCCTATTTTCAATAAATTTGCATTGAACGAAATGATTAAATTTAGTTTTTATGCTACATAATATTCCTCCACTCGCTCTCCCCTGTACATTAGATCTAACTGCTGGAACAAATGTTAGTTTATAATCTTTGAAATATTTATAAAATTCATTTTCATTTTTTTCTTCTAAGAGAGTTTCTAATAGTACAATTATATCAAAATCTATAATAAATTTTAAAAAATCAGGTTGCAAAAGTTTGCTTTTGAGACCTGTAATATTATATGCAAAATCGATAAATTAGAAGTATTAGTTACTATATCTTGGCAGACAGCGGAAATTTCCTATTCTTTTCTTGCGAGTATAGAGTGCATCTTTTCATTCCTAGATGGCACTGTCGTCGATCGAGAGGCATTTGGCATAAGTTGATTGTCAACCGAGGCTAACTTCGCTCCCTCGCTGCAGTCAAAACATTCACCAAACATGTTGTTTACAAATGTCATCTCAGCCGAAGATTTGACAATTAAACCACGCGCAAATTTGTATACAAAAGTGTGGTTGTTAATTTGCATTTTGTCACTTTTGATTATAATTTTTGCTTCGGAGTTTAATTGAAGAAGTTTAGTTTTTAATTCGAAAAGTGTCTGTCTCTCTTGCCGATGCATTAACGTCTGTTCGAGATGTATACTAATGCCGCTTCCTTTGAGTAGATAAGCAAAGGACAATATTTCGTCTACGATATCTGACGAATGCAATTCTAAGAAAACAGTTCCTCTCTTTGTGTTTGTGTTTTGAATAACTCTTGTTTTTTTTAAGTGAAAATCATCACCTTCTTTTAACTTGAGAAGCCTTCTGCAAGTTTGTTTAGCTAACTCAACTGCGTCGGTTTCTCTGTCTAGAGGAAGGTGTACCACCATATTGTTTTCGTTTGTTTTGCGGGAGATTTTTCAATTTGAGACTCCAAGAGCTCACATCTTGCCGTCATCGAGGTCAATTTTTGGCACAACTGTGAATTCGCTGTTCTTAATTCATCCAACTCCAGAGACAGTGACGCAACATTAGTTTCTTACATCTTTAATTTGTTCCGAAATTGTTTCGTTGAGAAGATTTTTAGATCAGCAGTAGACATATTCCCGACAGCCATTTTAATTGAAGTGGGATTAGAGCTGAATTTCTTCCTAGTATTGTTAAGTTCAGGTGAAGTATCCGCTATGTTTCTCTTATTGCCGCTCATAAAGGAATCCCGTTGTGCAATATTTGATTTTGCAATTTTTTTAATACTTAAAATACCTTTTACCTTGAGTTTTTATTGTATATATTTGTTAAAAAGTTATTGTCGAAAGATCTACAAGAAACTTGTTTTAAATTTAAATTCAAAAACTGTGCAAAAACTAAAAACTTTGTAGCAGCTTAAATATTGTTACACTTTCACAACTGACAGTCGAAATGTCCATCCAATACACGTATGAGTAAGTGCAAAGTTTGCAATCAGGAATGCAAAGAAATATCACCATTAACACCATCCTATTTTCTTGAAAACAAGGTGATAGACGTTCAACAAGAAGAAGTGGTCGAATAAACGCGCTTACGTAGGGAGCAGATGTCACTAGTCAACAAAATAACAGCAGATCATCAAATAAACGTATGAGTAAGTGCAAAGTTCGCAATCAGGAATGCAACGAAATAGCAAGTTGTGTAAAATTCACCCACATGAACCTTAATGACAAATGGGAGACTGTGAAGCGGCTACGTCTGTGTCGCGCACTTGTTTGATGTCACACTTTAATTCACGATGCCGCTCCAATATGCAATGTGGAGTCAACGGGTGCACTCGTAGCCATCACTCAATACTGCACAAAATGACGATGCACCACATTCATTAACAAATAGTTCAAATGCAACATCATCTGTTCAACATAACTGCAACTCACACAGATCCACTCAACAATCAGTGCTTTTTCGAATCTTCCCTGTGGTAATGTACGGCCTCAACAAAAAAGTAAATACCTTCGCATTTTAAGATGAAGGATCCGCGCTGACTTTGATGGATGACTCACTCGCCACCGAACTGAACCTCAACGGTCCAAAAGAACAACTATGTCTGAAGTGGACATTACAAACTCATCGAGTCGAAAACAACTCCAAAATTGTCTTAGCTGAAACTTCAGCTTCAGACAAACACATAAAGTACTTACTGCGCAACATAAGAACTGTAAATAGTCTCAACTTACCAGAGCAGTCTCTTCAAATAGATGAGCTTACAAATAAACATCCGCACTTGCGAAGAGTTTCAATTCAATCCTACGAACATGCAGTTCTTCGTATCTTGATCGGATTGGACAACTGGAAGCTCAGTTTTCTTCTTAAAGCAAGAGAAAGCCAAGGAGACACACCAGCAGCAACAAAAACACGATTAGTATGGGCTGCGTTTGGTGGGAGTGATCGACCACAGCAAAGTGTTTGTCATTATCACATCTGTGAGTGCGAAGGAAACGGTGACACACTCCACAACATGATGAAGCAGTACTATTCGCTCGAGAGCTTGGTAGTTTCAGCGGCAGCTATAGTGAAGTCAGCTGAGGAAGAGCTTGCAATCCAAACGCTTGAATCTCAGACGATCAGACGAGGAGATCGATTTGAAATGCCATTACTGTGGAAGTACGATGACCCTCAATTGCCGAATAGTTACCCAGTGGCGATGAGAAGTTATGAGTGTCTTCGTAAAAAGTTAGTTAAGGATTCTTTATTGGCTGACAACCTTAATGTACAAATAAAGATGTACCTAGGAAAAAGATACATACGAAGACTATCCGATGTCGAAATAAGTCAGGAGCATACCGATTATGGTACTTACCTATCTTCACAGTCGCAAACATAAATAAGCCTGTAAAGTTGCACATCGTTTGGGATGCAGCCGCCAAAATCCATGGCATCTCATTAAATTCAATGCTATCGAAGATCAATTGTCTTCATTACTAGACATCCTTTTTCGATTCCGTGAAAGGCAAATTGGAATTTGTGGTGACATCCGAGATATGTTTCACTAGGTGTTGGTACGCAGCGAGGATCAACATGTCCAACGCTTTCTGTGGAGCGCGAATGGGTTTTCTTGCAAACCAGACGTTAACGTTATGCAAGTTTTAACTTTTAGAGCAACATGCTCTCCAAGCTACTCACAATTCGCAAAAAAAAAATGCACGAGTGTACGAACAACAATTTCCGCGGGCAATCAGGTCCATAGTGGATAATCACTACGTGGACGACTTACTGGACAGCGTCGATACGGAGAGCGAAGTAGTACAGCTAGCGAAGGAGGTGCGGTACATCCATTCCAAGTGCGGATTTGAAATTCGTAATTGGATTTCGAACTCTCCAGTAGTTATCGAGGAACTTGGTGGTAAAGAGCAGGACTCAAAAATGATCACCATTAACAACGAAGTCGCATCAACGGAAAGAGTCCTGGACATGTATTGGTGTAGCAGCATCCGACCGTTTCACCTTTATTTTATCGCCAAAGTCTTCTTTACACAGCATTATAAGTTGTAATTTTCGTCCCACCAAAAGGCAAGTTCTACGTGCTATGATAACCATCTTCGATCCGCTTGGGCTTATTGCCCATTTCATCGTGTACATTAAGATCTTAATGCAAGAAATATGGCGAGATTAATTAGGCTGGGACGATCCTGTTTTGGATGACCATTACCAAAAATGGTGTAACTGGGCGAGTCTTTTAAAAAATATAAATACAGTTCGCATCCGAAGGAGTTATCTGAGATGTATACAGTTCGGTGGCCAAAAGGTAGATTTGCAGCTGCACGTTTTCGTTGATGCTTACGAAAATGCTTTCGCAGCCGTTGCCTATCACATGGGTTCCAAGGGCACCAAAATAGAGTGCAGCATAGTGGTGTCCAAAACTCGTGTCGCACCTCTTAAGTTGGCATCAATTCAACGACTAGAGCAGGAGGCAGCCAGGCTTGGGGCTCGTTTAGCTAAGACGATTCGCGAAGGGTTTTCCATTACCATATCGCAACAATTCTTCTGGTCAGATTCGAGAACAGTTCTCTCATGGATAAGGTTTGATCATAGGAAATATCGCCAATTAGTTGCATTCAGGGTGAGCGAGATTCTTGATACCACCAACATGAACCAGTGGAAATATGTACCCACTAAGCAAAATGTAGTAGATGACGCCACTAAATGGAGTGGAACTCCTGAATTTGGATCATCCAGTCGGTGGTTCAATAGTCCATCGTTTTTGTGACAAGGCGAAGACGAGTGGCCAGAAAGTATACTCAACGAAACTACAACTGAGGACCTCAGGGCACACGTTCCCCATCGTGTTGAGCTGCAAGAAAATATCGTCCAAGTTGAAAGATTCTCAAGTTGGTGGAAGCTGTTGAGAGTTGTGGCGATGATTTATAGGTTTCTTTCGAATACTTATTGGGCAGAGAAGAATTTTGTTGCGAAGAAAACCGGGTTTATTGAAAAATGTGAATATTTCAAAACCAAAATCTATTTATTTAGACAGGCACAATCGAACACCTACTGCGATGAAATTTCAATTATTCAAAAAAATGAGTTTTTGCCTTTCGACGGCAAAGTGAGTTTGGACAAATCTAGCCCACTTTACAAGATGACACCGTTCCGATGCAGCCATTGGAATAAGCCGTTGTGAAAAACGTCATATACTTTGGCCAAGGATGACTACATCACTCGTCTTATAGTAAATTCTTATACTATTCGCTTCCATCATGAAAACGATGAAACCGTCAAAGAGCTGCGGCAGCGATTTGTTATTCCGAGGCTGCGAGTTGTCGTAAAAATTATTAAACGTAAATGCCAAAAAATCAAAGGGCAAAAGCAAGCCCACCAGACATGGGACAACTTCCACAAGCCAGACTTGCTTCATTCACTCGTCCATTCACCTACGTGGGCCTGGACTATTTCGGGCCATTGACAGTTACCATGGGTCGCCGCACGGATAAACGTTGGGGTGTATTGTTGACCTGTTTGACTACGAGGGCCATTCATATTGAGGTGGCAGCTTCCTTGTCATCGGATTCCTGCATTCAAAATGAAATTCGTTGTGACAATGGGACTAATTTCCATGGAGCTGAACGAGAGCTGCGTGCAGTGATAGAAGAGCAAAACAAGAAATTGGCCGAAGAATTTTCCAGCCCAACTACTAAATGGATCTTCAATCCGCCAGCAGCACCCCACATGGGCGGGAGTTGGAAGCGGTTGGTGCGGTCTGTAAAGAAGACACTGAAGCAGATCATGCCTATCCGGAATCCTAACGATGAACTATCCTATATAGCATGTTAGTAGAAGCCGAAAGAACCACCAACACAAGACCATTGACATACGTGCCACTCGACAATGAAAGCGAAGAAGCCTTAACTCCCAACCATTTCCGGCTGGGCTCGTCTAATGGTGAAAAACCGGATGGTATCATGTGTGACGGAAACATCTTGATGAAGTAAAACTGGAAAAATACTCAGTTTGCAAATAGTTTTTGGAGGAGGTGGATAAGGGAATATCTGCCCGATCTGACTCATCGAACCAAGTGGTACAATCAAGTTAAGCCAATCGAAAAAGGAGATGTAGTCATAATAGTGGACGATAATAACCCACGAAATACTTGGCCTAAGGGACGAATCCTAGAAACCACCAAAGGAAAAGATGGACAAGTACGAAAAGCAGTTTTGCAAACCTCTACCGGTGTATACATCCGGCCTTCCGTTAAGCTAGCTGTGCTCGATGCCTTCAGAGATGATAAGTCTAGTGATACCATTGAAATATCGGAGGGTAGTATTGGCAACGATGGCACTGGACATCGACCCTGCTGAACGCAGCCATTATTCAGCTGGTGCAGAAAACCAAGATTTGAATATAACAAACTTTAAGTAGGGAGGGCAGAAAATTCGAGAAATCATTCCTCGTTTCAATTTAGAGGAGAAACATCAAAGAACCTAAAACATAAAGATTAACTTTTTTCTTTGTATTTTGTATTTAATGGAGAAAACTAAAAAGAATTTTGTAGTTTCTTGTTTTTATTAATCATTATATTGTTATTAACAATTCGTATCAAAAAGTCACAAATAATGAAGTAACTAATCGTTTAAAAACAGAGTAACTACAAAATCTGAATTTGACTTTTTTTTTCTTTTTTTGATTAAAAATAAAAATTTTTACAACTTAAAACACAAATTATTTATTTTTGCCTTATTTCGTTCTTAAGCCGTGCTACACGAATGTTAGATGCTTTACCATACTCACACCTCCTTTTAAACACTCTCTCCCTTTCCTAATGCTCACACTGTGTCCTGGCATAATAATAAGGGTAACAAAAATCCCCTTGAGTGTGCGCTTAATAAAAAAAAATAGAAAAAAAGCAAAACAAATAAAATATTTTTAATTTAAACCAATTGTAGGGAATTAAGATTAGGATTAAGATTACATTGTAAATTTAAATTAAATTGCAATGTTATAACGATACAAAAGAGTAGTAACATTTTTACGAATCGAAGAAGAGAGTAAATTGTCAAAGGAGATACCATAAATGCTAAAGGAGAACTGGCAGATATGTATGAAAATGTTACATGCCACATTGTTAAATATGACATTCATCTTTCAATGCGCTTATACACATAATTTTACATCCATAATTAAGATTGGGGATGACAGAAGAGATGTCGCTAATATTTTTCTTGTACTTTAGAGGGTAACAAATTTCGTAAGCCTAACTCGGAGAACTCCATAACCCTTTCCGACACCTTGATTAAGGTGATTGTTAGGGAACGTTACAGGTATTCTGGGATTGTTTGTTTTGTTATTTTTGTTACTATGTGTATTGTTTAAATAAAAAAAAACTGTGTGTTCAATGTTTAATAAATGTATAAAATGTGTTTAATGAATGGTACCTGTAAGTGTATAATTCTATGTGTGTAAACTGTACAAATTTAATGTTTAACAAAGGGAGCTTTAAATAGGCAAAATCGGACGAACTGCACTTGTTGACTTCTTAATATCGAATGATTGCTTGTTAACCGAAAAGATTATAAGTTACTGTAAATTACATGTTTTCTTCAACTGAGTGCCAATACAAAAAGATTAAGAGAGAGAGCTAACAGTATGATACAATATATTCAAAAATTATAAACATAAGGTGATATACGCTGTGTTTGGTTTCTTGATGAAAGGTTTCCTGAACAGTGATCATTCCAACTAAGGGTCCTATTGAAACAAGTGCCTAGGTTATTTGCCTTCTCTGCGTATTGAATTTTTTAGTCTTCTGGCAGAATATCGGGAAAGTATAGAAAGTCAAATATTTTTCTAGAGATAACGAGTCATTTGTTTTAAGTGGATTTAAAGTAAGGTCACATCTAATGTACCAATTTCTAATTGAGGATAGATCGTCATTGATCCTAGCAAAACAATTATCGACCAAGTCAAGATGTGTGTTATTCATTAATTGAATGTCATCAGCAAAAACTTGTTCATGGCTATAAAGGTTGCCAATTCGTCAAAACTCATAGTGCTGGCGCTATTTTGAGCTTTTGAGCTTTTAGAATGCTCTTGGAATCTTTCCAGTCAGCTGATGGGAAATTACTCTTAGTGAGAATAGACTTGAAAATGTACATATGTTAAATACGGCAGGATCATAAGTAACATTATTTAAAAAAAATTGCGTGTAGATTGTCAAAGGCCATACCATTAGACTTTATCGCGATAAAACTTTCAATCAAATCCTCAGCTCTCATTCAAGCGAAGGCAAAGTCATCTTCGGCCGGCCTTGTTGTTGCTGAAAAATCCTCAGTCGGTTATATTATAGGTACTTATATCAGGCAAGTGGAACTTTGTATTTAATGTTCTTATTAATTTTTAATTGAATGACAATTACCAAATAAATGTAGATATTTTAGTAGGATTTTTAGAAAGTATCTGTCTTAGATGTCCCTTCTGGTTAGCGAATTAAATTATGTATATTCAAAGTGATTTATACTCAGAAAAAGTCTAAACCCTAATTTGTGTTTTCTTTTTTATTTCAGGTGAACGTCAACAATTCATGGGCAAAGCACAAAGAAGGTCTAAATGTGTTTTACCGGTTTTTCAGAGATCAAATATCATGGTATATTATATATATGTAATATATATAATTATATATATGTAATAAGCAAAAATAAATAATTTGTGTTTTAAGTTTGAAAAAATAAAATCTTTAACTTATAATAAAAAACACGTTAAAAAATCTCCACTATCAAATTAACCTTTTTTGATATTGCACAAGCATCAAGAAATACCAAATATTCCAAAGCTTTGTCTATACTACTATCGGCACTATTTTTACTGCCTAATTCATTCGCAGTAAATTTTGGTGTTGTTTACTGAATAAAATTCTTCTGCGCTGCCTACACAATTACCAATAAAAAAGAGCATCTATGTAGGTATATATGCATATATATACCTACCTATGCGCAACTTATTTTGCACAACTTCGTTTTTGTGCAAAATACTTTTTTATCCGCAGATTTGTATAGCTACCTATCATAAATTTGTTCCCACAAAATTCTGTAGGTATAGGTACCTACATGCTATCAGAATCAAGTGCTAAATAATTATCTACATCATGTTTAGCCTCAAGATTAAACTTAGATAATAAACGCACATTTTACCGTTGCATTCTTTTGTGAATATACATACATTAGGTATGTAGTACCTATTTACCCACTAGTTGCCTTTCTTACAAAAAGAATATTTATAACAAAAATACATTAATTAATGAAATGCATACCTACCTACCCAGTATTTTAAAGTGTTTCGATGAAATCATTCAGCTATCAATCGCAAAGCCCTTCAATTGTATCTACGAAATGTAATGTCATTTTAGGAGCTATAATGGCAATGCCTAAAGAAACTATCTTGAAAAACCCCATGTAGGTATGTATTTATGTAGGTACATAGTTGCGCCTCCAAAATACAAGATTTTGAAAATGAATAACGATTCTATTGTATGTATGTACCTACATTGTATATAAAATCTTTATATGTACCTTTATATATATATGTACAATGCATTGTCGTTGGCGATAAATTGAATTCGTAGTAGATATATGTATGTATGTATCTATAACTCCAATAGATTCTAAATAATAATAGTTTATAGGTTGACCTTTTTTTCAACTTTTTTCATACATCCATATGTACACAAATTGTTCGTTACACTTGTTGCTACTCAAATAGTAAGAAAAAAAGCAAATCATCATTATAATATAATACATATTATGTATCTGCATTCTTTAGGTCACATACATAGGCATGTAGGTATGGATATGTAAAATAAAATTTTAAAATTGAACCAAGGCGTATGCAACTGAGTTTTTTAAACGAATTTCAATTCAAATGCCTAGAAAATCCTCGTCTACCTTTGTGTGGATTTAAGTAATTATGGCAATACTATTTCAGATTGATATTGGTTGTACGTTTTTTTTTATAATATAATAAGTCTACTATCCTTGTTAGTAGGCGTTATTTTGAATTTAAAAAGATTGAAATAGATACCTATGTAAATACATCCTACAATTATTAGTGTCTCCTGTATTTTGTCGGTGTAAACACAAAATATATCGTTGTTCTACGAATTAACGTAAGTATTTTCTGATCTTTCTTAATTCGAAATAATTAAATTTTTCGTTTTAACAGAATTTTAACGATGTCGGCATTATATCGTCCAATTCAGCGGCAGAAAACTTTTTGGGGTACCCCTGGTAACTCCCTAGCTGATATTGATACAGCGGCAGACGGCGACGACACAAACCTAAAAGATGTTTCAAAGCTCAAAGAAATCAATACTTACGACGTCGGTGGTGGGGACGCTCAGAAAGCATACCGATCCATTTTAGTAAAATCAAATGCGCCCGGTAAAACTAAAGTTTTTCCGCCGCGGCATGTCCGATTTGCCATTAGTTCAGATTCAGATAGTGATGATTCTGGCCAAGAAGTTTTCATATCGTCAGCAGGCCCTGGCACTGAAATGCATACAGAAAAAGAGCAGGATGGAGAGCAACACCAGTACCGGGACCGGGCCTATTGGAAGTATGGTGTTCCTATAGGCATAGGTATAATACTTTTTGGCAGTCTTGTCGTATATTTTCTCTTTTAGGTGTGATTGTGCCTAATATAACTATTTTGAAATTAATAGTATTTCCGATATATTATCATCAGTTTAAAGTTGGTATTATTAATATTATCTACTACATAATTTAACAATTTTAATCATTCTATTTCCATTGCCTATATATGTAATCTACTCTAAATACTAGGTAGATACCTTGCATTGCTACCTACAGTATAATTTTCAACTAATCTTCCTAATTTCATTTTTATATAAACATACCTATTACAATTTTGTTATATTCACATACCTATTGCACAAATAAAGAATCGTTCACAATAATAACTTTTATGTTCCTTTTTGGTACCTATATACCCATTTGAATAGATACCTATAACTACCTACATTTTGGAAGAAGCACCTAGGTACCTTTGTATTTCAACCCTAGATGTATGTAAGTAATATAGTGTTTACTTACGATATACGATATACATACAGGTACTATAGGGCAAGGCATTTGGAAAAAAATCGAACTAGAGATTTTAATCAAGCTTCACATTACGATGATGGAAAACACCAAAAAAGTGGGTCCCGCAATTCCGTCTGTCTGTCTGTCTGTCTGTCTGTACAACACTCTAGAGCCTAAGCGGCTGAAGCGATTTTCTGCTAACTTGGTATTTAAGCGTTTTAGGTGATTGTCTAATGGTGTTTTCGATTAGTAAATTGAGATAATGATACCTACCATACAATTTTGTCTACCATCTCAATTATCTCGAAAACAGATCTCACGATTTTCATTATAAAAATGTGTACATTATCTTAGGAATACTCTTCATTTTGGTAAAAACATTTTTTTTAAATTTTGTTATTAACGGTACCTGCCATACAAACACTTTTTTGATTTTGAACTTTCACATAAACGGCTTGATGGATTTCTATAAAAAAATTTATATAGGAAGTCCTTCAAGTTATAAATAATACTACATACCAAAATTTTCGAAAAATATTTTTTTTTGAAAATTCAATATTTCGAAAAGGGTAGATGATATTTTTTTGAAATCTTTTTTGTAAGTTTATATAATTAAATTTTTAAACCTGTCATACCAAGTTTTTTTTAGAAAAAACATTAAAAAAAAATTTGTACACATTTTTTTTTTTAATATAATTTTGCACGCGCTCAAGGGATTATGAATACCCTTTATATGTTTTTTTTAACACAGCTCGGGCATCCGGTGAAAGAAAAGAAAGAAGGATAGGAAAGATGTGTGGCGCGATGTTCTGAAACTAGAGCTGGTTGTTGTCTCAGATTTATCTCTATATAAAAAATTAAGTAAAAATCGACTTTGAAAATGGCAATGGCGCAGTGGATAAAGTGGTTGACTGCTAACTTAGACGTGTGGATTCGATACCCACGCTAGGCAGCTTTCTTTTCTATACCTCCAATCTCAATTGGATACCGCCAGTGGGTTAAAATGACATAGTAAATAACTAATTCTCAAATCCACTGTGCCAAAACAAAAAATCTTTCCTATCTATTTATTCCTTCTAACCAGTGCCATGCAATTCAGGTTGCATTTAAAACACCTTGGGTCTTACAGGCATATAGTTAAAATTAAATAAAAAATATATATATATATATATTTAGATTCTTAATAGAAACCTTTTGCATACGATGAAAGTGATCGAACATAAGAGCAAGTTCGTGCGGTCCAGTCGTGCATTTTATTTTTTTTTTAGAAAAGAAAACCTGCGAGTGTAGGAAGCAATAACACCCAAATTAATGAAAATGCACTAGGGAAGGTTAGGACCTATTCTGTGCACTATGTGCGAAATGCTATAAATGAAACAGAATTTCTGCTATTTGCCATTTACAACTTAGTCCTTCGCAAAACCATCGAAATTGTTGAATTGTTGAAAATAGGAGTATGTCGGCCGTCTAAAAGCCCATATGCTTCACCACTTCATGTCGTTCGTAAAACAAACAACACCTGGCTGGAGACCCTGCGGCGACTACCGTGCCCTAAATGCCCAATCAATTCCCGACAGATACCCATTGCCACATCTACAAGATCTATCAAATGGATTGCATGGTAAGCAATTTTTTTCAAAAATAGGTTTAGCTCGTGGTTACCACCAGATACCAATGGAAGAGATAATGTGGAAATAATATAAAACTATAAACTAAATAATCTAAAAGTATTTTATTATGTTTATCATAATTTATTAAAGAATTATGTTTATCATCATTTAGAAAGGAATTAATTTTTTTGTAGCATTATTAAGTCCATATAACCGTATTTTATATAATTATAACGAGGCAACTGGATGAGGACCGGGGCGTGGTTTGGGTAGGATACAGGGATGGGTATAGGATGGGAAACGGAAGGGTACGAATGTCCAACGGTCGGAACAGTGGCATGCTGGCGTCGCATGGCTTAGCTCGCCGTAAATACGCGGGGATCATGTCCCTCCATCAGACCTCACCTCGTCACAAAAAAAAATATCTTCATGCCAAATCGTTCGAATCCACCCTTTCTAGTTTGGCTGCCACTCATCGACACGGTTTTAGGCGTTTTGAAACCGATGGCTTATCCTCACCTCTCCTGGAGTCGGAAGGCCGATTTTCCACCGACTCCCCTAACGCTTATACCTGCTGTAGCGTTTAATCCGCTTTGTTCATGTCCTGGCTGTCCTCCGCACCCCATGAAATACTAAAAACCTTAATACTTTTGTTTAGACTTTTCACGGTCCATAGAAAGTCGGTACGTTGGCGTGGCTTACAAACATGACTTTTTTATTTAAACAAAGGTATAAAAAAAAACATAAAAACACAAAATTGATTAAAATGAATATTAACGAAATATAAACGTTTCTATGAAGCGGCTACCATTCGTAGCACGATAAAAACAAGGTGGTATAATATATAAATAAAAGGCAAGAAATGATGGTAGGTATTATGACAATATAACAGGAATACACATTTATTAACGAAAAGGTAAAATATACCCCCAAAACAAGACTAATAATAAAACACAAAAAAATAAAACGAACACCTTCTACCATCTCAAACGTAATTTCCACAGCAAAACAAATGGACATACCTTTTGAATCTATAAAACACATCAGACAGTCTGCCCACCTTGGAAGATCAATCCAGGCTATGTACTACTAAATCTAGCTGAGCATCGAAAAAAGAATACAAACAATATCATTTTCCGAAAATGCTACCTGGAAATAATATCAAACCTTAGAACTAAAGGATGCTATTTTTACCGACAGATCAAAGTCCAAACACAATACTTCTTTTGCAGTCACCACCGAAAACGGTCCACCTCTGATAAGGGGCACTCTTCCTCACTTCTCATCTATCTTTACTGCGGAAGCGCTGGCCATACTAGAAGGCATCAAAACATCGTACAAGCTAAAAAAAATACTATAATTTGCTCGGACAGCCTCTCAGTTCTTTACGCCGTCATCAATCCCAATCATCGATCATTTGTTATAAATAATATTAGAAATCTACTGATTAACAATGAAAACGCAATCAAGCTGATGTGGATACCCAGTCACATTGGGATTGTTGGCAATGAACTCGCAGACCTAGAAGCTAATCTAGCAGCCAAATCTCCAGTCCACCTTTTCAACACGTATTCCAAACTGGATCTCAAAAGGCATATCGACAGTTTGATTAAAAAGAAACGCCTGGAAGATTGGCTCTGCCAACACACACACTATTCTAGGACTAACAAAGATCGCCTTTCGCCTACCTACCCAACATCAACTTCAAAAATACAAAATAATACATTTGCTCGCCTACGACTAGGACACACAGCTACTACTCACCAGCACCTACTTAAAAGAGTTGATCCACCTATTTGCCCAGCATGCAACAGCATATTGGATATAAATCATCTGCTTGGCCTAAATCCATGCAACGTATCCAGGCAATTCAATTCGATTCTTTCCTACAACCAAAATGTCTACTCATTGCTGAACACGTTCAGTCACGAAAATATATCTAAAATATTTGATTTCTTCAACAGCGCCAACATATCCATTTAAACCATTTTAATATTTATCATAGCTTATACTTCTTTAATTTTAACTAATATTACATATTTATTAACTAGAGCTGGAAGTCTTATGTTGCTAGGTTCTTTTTTTCTCCATATTTACATTCGAATTTGTAATTGTATGTAAATAAATAATAAAAATAATAATAATAAATTGTTTTTATCGTGCTACGAATGGTAGCCGCTTCATAGAAACGTTTATATTTCGTTAATATTCATTTTAATCAATTTTGTTTTTTTTTATACCTTTGTTTAAATAAAAAAATCATGTTTGTAAGCCACGCCAACGCATCGACTTTCTATGGACCGTGAAAAGTCCAAAAAAAATGTATTAAGGGGGTGCGGAGGACAGCCAGGACATGATTACACGCTACAGCAGGTATAAGCGTTAAGGGAGTCGCATGGAAAATCGGCCTCCCGACTCCAGGAGTGGTGAGGGTAAGCCATCGGTTTAAAAACGCCTAGAAGCGTGTCGATGAGTGGTAGCCAAACTAGAAGGGGTGGATTCGAACGATTTGGTAGGAAGATATTTTTTTGTGACGAGGTGAGGTCTGACGGAGGGACAAGATCCCCCCCTATATCCGGCGAGCTAAGCCGTGCGTCGCCAGCATGCCACTGTTCCGACCGTTGGACATTCGGACCCTTCCGTTTCCCATCCTAACCCCATCCCTGTATCCTACCCAAACCACGCCCCGGTCCTCATCCAGTTGCCTCGTTACATAATATAAATATTATTTCTAGTTTAAGCTCAGAGCGAAAGCATTCTAGTTTTGAAATAAGTGTTAAGTCCTAAAATTTGTTTCAATCAATTTAAATCAATCTCTAATTTTGAGATTAGGTCCTTAACAAACTTGGTGACTTAACTTTGAATTAACTAAAGATATAATTTCTGACCCATGCGTAACCAGAAACTATCGATACAAAAGTGTACACCGTATCTTAATATCAATAGTGAAAAATCGGTTTTCATATAGGTAAGGGTAAAACTTTGATTTCAATTGCTTTCTGAAAATTCAATTCTTCTCTGCAAAATATTGTATGAGCTAGAGAATTGTTTAATTCATTTCAGGGATAATTTAACTGCAGGGATAATTTAACTCATGGCATTTTCGATTGGCCGTCCGTACACGTTCTCCCAATAAAACAGCTGTAAACAATTTGACTGATTCTGAATTATATGTATCACTGTATTTGTGAAAATTAAATTAAAAGAAAATCACATCGGCTAAAAAGAATTTCCAAAACACTTGATTTCAATTTAGATACAAATTTGCTTGTATCAATAATAATTATAACTTGCTTCTTTTTATGTTATTTTACCAGAAAATGAGTTTAAATGCAGTAAACACAACGAAATTACACAACAAATCAAGCCGATTATTTTGACATTTTAATTGTGTAAGTGTATTAGTGATTCTGTTTTCGATTCTGAAATGAAATCAGAATCGTTTTCTGTTCTGTTTAGAGTAACAACTGTCATTTTGTGGGGGGTCAAAACAGTTCTGGACGACCAATCGAAAAGGCCATCAGTGTTAATTTAGTCTTAAAAAATGATATTTATGTTTACAAAGTTATCAAGGGATCTTACACAAAAATTTTATGAAATTCACTAAAATAAAAAATAAAACACTAATATTACTAAAAACCGCTGGGTTCGCAAAATAAGTATAATAATATTTATTTATAAAATGAAATTAGATATAAGATGTTCTGTATCATTATTATTAAGCCATATATTATTTCAATAATAAAAACAAACATAATAACCGATCAAAATTAAAAGACCAATCGAAACAATTATTGTTAGTATAGCCATGCTTATGTAATAATCAAAATCAAGTGAATCCAAATGATCGAATTTTATGTCTTCTATTCGCTCATCAATATATCTATGGTTGTTGTCGATGCTGAATTTATTCCATTTCGATCCATACAATCTTCATTGACATAGTCGTGAATAGTGTGTACAGCTGGACGCAATTGGCGGCCAAATTCAGATGGTTCTGAGAACTACCAAAATATTGGACGAACAATAACATTTACGTCGAAGCTTTTACACAGTAATGCTGATTATGTCAAAGATGATGATGATGATGATGATGATGATGATGATGATGATGATGATGATGATGATGACGATAGTAAAATTTGGTGCTTATCATCATGATAGTCTTCTCAGGTGGTAATTCTCTAATTGTTGGTTTATTAGGTTTATTTTCCCTGGAAGATTCCGCCAAATAAGAATCAGAGTTTACTGATTTTTTTTAGTGACATATAGAACTTTCTTATAGGGAGTTTCATTCAATAAAAGATCTGCTCATTCTAACAAAAGATTTCATCTTTTTGAATTTTGAGAGCGTCATTCCAACAAAAAGATCAAATCTAGATCAGATCTCAACACGAAAGATCTGATCTTTGGTGGGTACGCAGATTTGATCTGAATGCACGCATACACTTAAAACGTTTTTTCTGTCAAACATCAAATGGAAACAATCTTGTTATTAATTTATTGTGAAATTGGGCCAGTGCCTGCTAAAAAATTAAACTAAAAAATAAATAAATAATAGGGGGTGGCCGTGGCGCGATAGTTGTGTGTTCGCCTGTCAACCTCATGGTCACAGGTTCGATCCCTGCCGTAGTCTATGTCTTCTTATTTTTCCATTAAAAACCAATTCTTAAAATATATGTCATACAATGAGTTGCTGGTTTACTCATTACATGCTGTTTAGGCATAGAACTAACAACATGTGATTGAGTAAAATACTACTACCGATAAAATATGACAAAGAATAAACAAATTAATGCGAATTATAAGGGACATCGATAAATAAGTAACGGAAATTTCTCCGCATTAGTTCAGCCGCCATCCCTGGAGATAAAATCTGAGACAACAACCACCTACAGTCTCCGAATATCGCGCCACACATCTTTCGTATCATTCTTTCTCTTCCTTAACCTCACCCTCACGCCCGCGCTGTGTTGAAACATTTAAAGGGTATTCATAATCCCTTGAGCGCGTGTAGATTATAAAAAAAAAAAAAAAAAATAGACGAAGAAGTTAATAATTTAAATTTTATAAATTTAGTAGAGTTTTGTATTGCTTTGTCTTCATCTTCCTCGTCATCTGATGATCAATATATTTTTTTTTTAGAAATGTGTGTGTCAGTTATTCAGCAATGGACGTGTTCGTTGCAATGCCGATATGCTAGCCAAGATACCTTAGTAGCGGGTTTGTTTTCGAACGATCCAGGTAGCTTTATCGGTTAAGTCAGTTATATATTGTATAGCATACAAATCTGAAGTTTTGAATTAGCTGTCCCTCAAATTAATAACAATTTTTGAGAGTTGTGTTTGACAACATAATGTTTAGTTCATCATCAGGTTTTTCCTTAGGCGTTACAACAACAAAAAGCAATCCGGATTGCTTAAGGTATGCCACCTAACGCGACCAATACTACAAATAAATTTGGACACAAAGTTTCATTGAAAAGATCAAACCTCCATTTAGAGGAGATCTTTGAAAGTTGAATGAAACTCGCTATTAATCAGTCCACGGACATCTGAATGATATGTCATCGTGTCCTGATCCATATTTTTCTTGACATCATCGATTTCTAAATCCATATCTAAACCTACTCTCTTCCAATATGAATATATCTACGATGCATTAACAACAATAAAAACAGAACTGATAAAAGCCTTAATTTTCAATTATACTATTATGCCCGACCCGAAGGTTTTGTGCAAACTGCAATTTACCCCAGATATAATATGGTGTTGAGGATGCAAAACCTTATGTTTAATAATGATTAATAATAAATCAGAACTAACAAAAAAAACAAAAAAAAAATTAGACGCAATATTCATGCTTTACCGAATCTTATTATTCTCTCTCGAAAATCAGGTAATAAAATCTTTTATTACTTTGCGTTTGTTCTTCATCTGAAAAAATATGTACGATCAGCATAATGTTTGCCGTTTACCTTTGGTTTTCTGACTGATGTACTTAGCACAGTACAAGAAGCCCTCATATTATATTTAGCTATAGCTAACTCCGGCGCCGACCGGCCGTATTTTCAGGCTTCCAGCAGGCAGGATGCAAATTATACGGTAGCTGTCATTACCCTAACTCTACGTTCATATTATGCAGATTCTGGTTCTCAAGATTTTGCAAATCAAAATTATTCGCTTTGGATGGTTATATCTCCGCAACATAGTCCCGCAAAAAGCTGCAGCTGACAGTGCTCGAAAGGGATTGAGCAGACATTTCTATTGGAGTACAATTTAATATATATTTTTAAAGTAATTTTTAACTTAATATTTTATATAAAAAATTACTTTATTTCTTAAGAACATAATTTGAAAAAAAATCGTCCATCCACTTTTGAAATATTGAATAAGAAGTCTATTGAATACCTATACACTCCTGAAAACCAAAGGCTTCTGCAGCTTCTGGTTCTCAATATATTGCAATACAAATTTATTCTCATGATTTATCACCCAAATGCACGCATGGATCGTACAAACTTGTTCATGTAGCTAACAACTTTAATGTTACCACTGACGCTGTTAGAAGGTACGTAATCTAGTTATCATTATGCAGGTTTAAAGCCTATGTGGGTAATATTACCTTTGTTCTTAGTATACTAAATTACTGAGTGGATGATTAAAGGAATAGTTACATAGGTACCTACATACATACCTACAAATGTATATTTAAATGGATTTTAATTATGTAAATTAGGAGGGTAATATGTACACATACATAGATGGAACCTAAGTAGTATGTGGATATATAATGAAAGTGAAGGATGTAGGCGGTAGGTAGATGGAAAAAATTACATTTGAATTCTTGAATATATCAACAAATTATTTGTCGAAGTAAATATCGTTTTGTTAACTTATAAAAACTGCCAAAAATATCTCTTCAGCTACCCCGGATCAATCAATAAAAAAGTATCTCTAAAATTTTAAGAAGGGATTTTTTTTTATTTTTAGTTTTTTGAAATTTTGGCATGCAGTTTTTAGAGTTTATTAATATACATACATGTGATTATAAAATTTAAAATAATTTTTTTAATTTGTTTTAAGAATATTGATAACATTTATGTATATGTGGTGACACACACACACCAAATACACACTGCGACACGTAGCAAAGAGCAATCGAAATAACCGTTCGGGGCGACACAGTTACAAATAGACCAGACCATCTTCAACATTCGACTCAATCAGTTAATCTTCGTTTTCGCCTTCAGCCAGCAACATCTCTTAGCTTAAATAAAATTTTAATAATTTGTAAAAAAAATTGTTAAACAATAAATAGTAAAAAAAACTAAGTTGAGGCTGACTTTTTGTTAGTGCAAACTACAGCACTACATATACAAGACATCATCCCATCAGTAGTGATCGTACTAATTTATTGATAACCTTACATCATATGCATAGTGCTTAACATATTCGCACCAATTAGTGGCTTAAATCACTTTACCATGACAATCGACATCACCAATAAAACAAGACAAAATATTGCCGCACAAATTAATCATCCCTAGGTCATTATCATAAAACTCGTATACTCAGGAATACGACCCAACCGAAACCCTATAAATTATTATTAATAGTTTTGGATTTCTCCAACTGAAATATAAAAAATCCAATACGAAATTCGGGGAATGTACATATCTTATTTCGGGTAAGTAGGTATACCATTAAGATTTAAGTGTAAAGTGAATTCAGTTCTGGCACACGCTTGTGAAGAAAAATAGTAACAATGACATTCCAATAATTTTTGTATATGAACAAATCCTGAAAAATATTAAAATATTAGATTTAATAGAGAATCGCCTGATTTGACAAACGATATCAAAAGGAATTTAATACACTTTGGTAAAATTGACCATCATATTTATTTATGATAGCATAATAGCAAATACTAGACCATTTGAACACTTATGTAATTAACACCAAGAAAATTAACGAAATAATGGAAATTGCTTACTAGTGCAATTGCGGTATAACATAAAAAACATGTATGTATGAGAGCTTTAAATATAATGATCGAGTAGATGAAGCAGAAAGTTGCGAGGGCGGTCAATCCTATTTAATTATGCATGCCATTTTAGTTTTAGTCATATATGACAGTTCATGCTAAATAAAAGTATGAGGGTTTACAGCTCAGTGATTTGTTCCACAGTAAACTAAAATATTAAATACAATTAGTATCAATTTAAATTAATGGAATTATTAGTATACTTCTTTTAAGGCTGCATTTAGCCGCTATGTAAATCATTATGCAATACGCATTACTGTACACATCTTGTTATGTGTATTACTCTGTACACACGCACAATTAAAATGCATTTTCAATACGTACACACTCTTTTATGTAGGCTCTATACCTGATATTAAATGACTTACTGTATGCTGCTGCTTTTAAACGTAACATAAGGTAATAAATAAGGATTAAATAGATAGCATTACTTAGATATGTTTTCGTTAGTATCTACATGCGTTAATAAATAAAGCTAAAAATATATACCACCTAAGATCAAACACCACAATCTACTACAAACATTGTATTTTTTATATGCGATTACAATGATTCAGTTTTATACATTTCCAAAATATTTGAATCAGCTGGCCCAAAAAATTAAATCAAAAATATCAGGAACAGTTTCAGTTTGGGAACATAAAAAATATCACGTAGGTACTACTCTTTTCGACAGCTATTGCAATTTCAGCAATAGTTCCAGTTGAAGGACTCTATTCTTTTCAGCCAGTTAATTGGCAAGAATAGTGGGGACCTATTGTGAGCCAAATCCGAACGACTAATGTAATTCCGTGAAACGGTTTGTTACTTCCTCGCAAGATGCAGCACAGGGGAAAAAGTTATTGTACCTACAATTGTGCTAATTTTACATTACGGATTACATATTTAGAACTCAGCAACTCCATTGATACAATCCTTAAATCTCAGAAGGAATTACGATACCAACGTACACAAAGAGAAGAATAAACAAACTCAAATTTGTAAAACCACCCTGCTTGGTGCTCATAAATCAAAGTTCCTATTTCATCCCTTATTTCAGAAACCAACTACGTAATTACTGCCATTTGTGTCTGTTCAGATTTATTTACAAACAACTTGGCCAATCCAACGAGAGGGTAAATTTAGGGTTCGTGTCCCTTCCATAAAATATTCCCTGTTTCACCATGACTGCAGCTAATCCTAATGTATTCTATTCTGTAGAATAGACAAAGGTAGGTTAGGTGCAGTTGGGTTAGAAGGTGACGGAAAGATGCATCCATCAACATACTCTTATGCTGGTCGCTAGAAAGATAATTGGTAAATGTTGGATATGTAAGGTAAAGTAGATAGCAAGGGAAAGGAACTAGCACAAATTAAGGTAGGGGTTGCCACCCTCAACTTTGTACTAACTTGCTAGTTGCATGTATGTATTGAGATGTATCAAAATGGGAATCTTTTGTACGTTTCACCCTTCAAAATCCATTTGTTTACAGTGTTGTTGTAAATTTTGTATTTAACAAATTAATGAAAAAATCATTGTATCACATTTCAAGGTTATCAGTAGTTATCAATTTGGGAATTTCCTTATTTATTTTTGTGGCAGGGAAAAAACTCCAATACATACATTTATGTACATAGTTCTGTACCAAAAACAAAAAAAAATAACCAAACATTTGTATCCAAAATATATTTACTATTTTCGCATGAGCATCTATTATAAATGTCAAAATGAACTTGGGATAGTGCAGTTCATCCGATGGACAACAGAATACAAAGGTAGTGTGAAAGGGAATCAAATGGGTGGATCGAATATACAATTCACGTGAATAACAAAATAGAACTGCTTTATATTTGCCTAAAAAAACTGTCTGCTCGATCCTGATGCTATTTGGACTTTTATGAACAGTAGCACTGCAATTCAACTAGAATAGTCTGACCCAAAATCTGACCTTATGAACACGTCTAAGGCAGGTCTTAATTAAGTTGTTGCACATGAGAGTGACCAACGAATTAACGACTATTCGTTTTGACATTTCGTTCACATGGCTTTCACTTTATTCGTCACGAATATAAGTTGATAAGGACTATTCACATGAGACCGACCAACGACCGACGAATAAACGGATAAATTCCATTTAAAACAATTTACCAACCTAAATTCTTAACAAATTCTAAACAAATTGTAGAAATATGATTTATATTAATGTTTACGACAGAAAAAATTACTTTTTAATCGCCAAAATAAAATAAATTTGAGAAAAAGGTGGATGGTATGTGGAACGCGAATGGAGTTTGTCTGTTCGTAACAATCAGATGCAATTCGAGGCTCGTCGCTCTCATGTGAATAATCCTTTAGTCAGAAGTTTATGAAATTACCGTGTTTATATATGTACATACTTACGGAAAGAAACAAAAGCTTGAGCTGCGGACGTTGACCTCGGCTAAATGAATTTTGGAGATATTTTGTATGAGCTAAAATTTACCAAAGAAATTCTAAATCTAAAAAGCTAATCTAATTTTGGTACGAAATTTCGAGCCCTCAAAACACCAGGCGCACATTCCACTCTTTTCCACACTTTTCTTGACAAGGGCCAACGGCCCATAATGTAACTATTGAAAATGCCAAATAAAATGAAGGTTAATTGAACAGAAATTATTTGTTAATATATTTTAGACAAGCAACATCATCACAGAACTAATAATAATAATAATAGAAGTTACCAAATATAAGTAATAATTGTTCAGTAGTAGTAATTGACGGGTAATTTATTTACATACACATACAAAACATCGCAAAGCACTCCCACATAACTTATGTCGATTTCGTTTCAATAATAGGATTCGTCTCCAAAAAGAGATTAAATACGGATCTGTTTTTCCAGAAAAAATGGTTTTAATTTGAAACGAATCTGAGTTTCAGAAAAAAAAAAATTGACGGCGGATCGGCACCAGATCCATGTTTTTATTGAAACGAAATCCACATTGGATTCACAATAACTCAAATTTAATCCAAGAAACTAAAACTAAATTAAATAATTGTTCAGTGGTTAAGGTTGGTGGGTATTTAAATGAAAAAAATTAATTAAATTGATGCGAAAAATAGTGAATAACAAATCCAAAAACTACCTTATTCCTTACCACCAAACTCAAGAAATCGCCATGCTGCAACCTGCGTCGAACTTCCCTCATTTTTTGGTTATTTATGTATAAACGGCTGCTGACATTGTGCACCGTCGGATTAACGTGTTCTTCAACATGAATCAGAAATTCAGTTTGCTTGATTCCAGTTGCATTGATTTGAATGTAATTGGTTCTGTTTTTCCCAATAACGTTGCATCCATATTGAAGATAAATTCGTCGACCACAGTGAGAGGGCGTAGTTAAGATCCAATTGGACTGTCGATAATCCAGAGGTGGATGTATACAAATTGATGTGCTGTTAAAGCGCTAGAAAGTAAAAGAAAAAGCAGAAGAAATTAAAAAAAATTAGCTTTCGCTTTAGAGGTTTTGTGTTCACGACGACTTACCGTAAGTGCCATTATTTAAATGATGCCTCGACTTTTTGGATTAGGTTTTATAATCTTTCTCGAACACTATAAACATAATAAAAAACAATGTTTATTAATTTTAATTCTCGGTAACGAGTGCCATGAAATAATTGCTAATAGGTACGAGAATGTTGGACTGGTCGAAGTAAAATGACGACATGGACAATTTTTAAAAAGGGAACATCGTTACGTTCGTGGCCATTTTCTTAACGCTAGAACAACTTTAAACAGCGGAAAAGGATTTCTGATTTGATCCAATAAGAATCATATCAGAACTCCATCAATTTAATCAAGAGCCACATACCTAATCGTTTAGCCAAACTTTTAAGTTTTCGAGTTTTTTTATTTACAAAATTATAAATTTTAATGAATATTATAGGAATACAATATAATCGCAATCACAACATGAATCAGGAACTAGTACTATAGGAATGAGTTAAAATTTAAAACCAAAGTAGACTAACCAAACGGTATTATCACAGTCACAGATGAGTAAATAACCCAGTTAGATAAGTGGATTGGTGGATCGAACTGAATCTTAATTGAAATTTCGATTCAGGTATATGGCCTCGCGGATCAAGAGATTGAATTAAGTCCCCTTTGACACGAGAATGCTGAGTTGCCGTAAACTGGGAGTTTGATGGCGAGAATGGCAAGAAGTGAGGGGAATGAAAAAAGTCTCCCCGGTCAACGATTTGAAGAAAGTTTTCAGTTTCCTTCTCAGTTTCTTGTTGCCAGTTTCTTCGTGTGAAAACTACGTGGCAATTAATGGAGAACGTCAAAAAATCTCCAGGAACTGGTTTACCTGTGTGAAAGGGGACTAAAATGGAATCGAAGTGACAATAGGGGTATTCACGATCCCGTGCAACTCGTCTAGTATCATTGTAAAATGCAAAAGCGCAACTTATTTTTGCACCACAACAACAACTTACACTGACTAATGCCGAATTTACGCGACTGCCAAGTTCGCAGTATTTACTGCCAAAATGCTGCTGTCATTAATTTAATTAACGACATTCGCTTACACGAAACTAAAATAATGACAGATAAAAATACTGCAAACACTGGCAGTAAAGAATGAGCAACTTCATTCTGTATTGCAAGATGTCATTATTTGAAAATTGTTATCAGTACTGAATTTACACGATGTCAGTATTATGCCACAACTTAACGAAAATTCTGGCTGGCAGTTTTTTAATAACAAATATACTGCCAGATTTTCTACTATTTAAAGGACAAATAAAATAATGCCAAGGTTTTGACAGTAATACTGCCAATTTGGCAGTCGTGTAAATCCGGCATAAGATTAAAAGAAAAACATGTTTACTTTTACTATATCCTAACCCTATTGCAACTGAAAAATACAATGGTGCAAAATTTGCCTGCTGTCGTTGACAGTTTGGCAGCTGTTTTTTCTGTCAGAAATGTTTGTGTTCAAACTGATTTGGCATTTTTACTCCAGAGTTGCAATAGAATAGAAAATGTGAGTTAAAGATTTACAGGAAAAAATTTAATTTCGCACTTTTACACCCTTTTGTTGTATCGGATCGTGAATACCCCTAATCTCAATTTACAAAGAGTGTGTTTCTTTATTCATAGTATGTCCAGAATATTCGGAATACCAGTTTTGCGTTTCTGTATTATATGGAATATTCGGAATAAACTATAGACAACAAAAAGGCTACTTTCACATAAGCATGCTGAATTGCCGGCAAGTGGATGTTTTAACGGCGAGAAGGGCAAGAAGTAAGGGACATTTCCCTTACTTCTTGCCATTATCGGCATTAAACTCAATTTTTGTATGTGAAAACGGTCAAACATGCAACAGAATAAAACCAAAGAAAAGGGAAACCCTGTGAACACAAAAAGACTTGTTGCACACGCACTCAAAGAATCGGATGTGAATTGGATTCTTCAATTCCTCGATTCAGGTATGCATATATATTTTCAATTCGATCCAGTTCGTCTAGTGGGATCGGATCGAGTAATCCGATTTTAATCCGATTCAACTATACAGCGACCTAAATCCTGATTCAATAACGATTCAATTCTCTATATAAATGTCGAAATACATAAGCTGCATGAATTAAAAAAAAGGATTATGACACTTCTTTGTTTCGACAATTTTATTGACTTCATATGTGAAACAAAATTCATTAATCCACAAACAAACAACAACAATTTGCAGAATTAGTATCACTTATGTCGTCAATAAAATTTGAAATACAAGGAAGTGTCGGAATCCTGCTCTTTATATTCATGCTATGCTGCGTTTTGTCATGAATATTTAACACAAAATTACGACACTTCTTTGTTTTTTTTTTAATTTTAATGTCGTCACCAGAGATAGAAATCCATTAATCCACAAAAAACAACAATTTGCAGATTTTTAATATCTGGTGCCGTGAATAAAATTAAAAAAAACAAAGAAGTGTTGTTATCTTGGTTTGTATTATTCATGGCGTTTTATTATCTATGGGTGGGGATTATTTTTTAACACGTATTACAAAAACAACAGGAGAACCAGGTTTCAATCGGGGTTTTCTATCTGCGTTTGCAAATATTTTAGCGAGCTGCATTCAAATTCCAAAGATTTCCTCTCAAAATCGAGATTTGTTTTTTTCAATGACTTCATTCAATAACAGAACTATTAGCGGAGCGACTTTCCATTAGGGGAGCACGCGTAGAACTGTGGTTTTTTTTACAGTGAGCTAGGGGTCACTATAGAACAGCTTTAAAATTTTACGGTGAGAAAACACTGTTAAATATGATTAAAAAATGTTTTAATTTTCAATTCTGGCCTTTTTAGTACAAAACTTTGGTTCAATTTGTCTTTAAATTAGAAGGTATTTCAACACACGGATACTTACATTCGGTAGATTTATTATTAAAGATAATTATTAAAACGGTTTTAATATGAAAATATAAGTTCTTCTATTTGTAACATATTTGTAAAGTTTGAAATATCAATCCACAATACAAAAAATTCGCGGCAACGAAAAACTGTTTTGACAGTTCTTGTTAATCTTCCCTCTGGTAGTGTTCTGATAAGTTTTTTTGTACCTAGGTACCTTTTTTTGGGGAAATTTTAATGGAAACATTTTTTGGATTAAAAGTACAAGTGTAGTTTTTTTCAATAATAAAATTTACGTGAAAACATTTTGTAATGAAGCATTAAAATTTCACCCCCCCACCTACGCGCTTGCCTTTTTGAGCCGATATTGGTATGCGGTACAAGCCGCCTGCCGACTGCGGTACGTCATACATATACCCCATATACTCGTTCTTCCTACAATATCTCTCTTTCCATCTACGCTCATGTCCTCATATCCGCAACGTATATTTAAAATAAATTCATGACCTACCTACTTACCTAAACAACAAGTTCCCTTTCCCGCCTACACTTTCATAAAAACTAAATACTTACCCTACCGGGCCACACGCTCTAATAGCATGCGCACCACGCAACAGTTCATCATCAACTGATTGCTTATCAGTCAAAGTACTAAATTCACCACCACCAAGAGGAGTAGCTGATAATACCCATTAAGTGTGGTGAATAGAATAAGAAGAATAAGAAGAGCTTATCAACCAGATCTCCACTGAAGTTAACAACTGGGCAATGAACAAGCGACCTCGATGGTGAATTACAAACAGTCGATAGACGTACCATCTATTCCCCGTCCCCTCGCTATGGTATAGAATGTTGTACCAGAAATAACCGTTTGATTGCCAGCGAAAGCTGTTTGATTGCCGACGAAAGTCGTTTGATTGCCGGTGAAAAACGTTTGATTGCCAGCGAAAGCTGTTTGATTGCCGACGAAAGTCGTTTGATTACCGGTCAGAACCATTTGATTGCCAGCGAAAGCTGTTTGATTGCACACGAATGTCGTTTGATTGCCGGAGAGAACCATTTGATTGCCAGCGAAAGCTGTTTGATTGACGACGTAAGTGGTTTGATTGCCGGTGAGAACCGTTTGATTGCCAGCGAAAGCTATTTGATTGCCGACGAAATTCGTTTGATTGCCGGCGAAAACTGTTTGATTGCCAGTCGACGCAAGACGTTTATATTGCTAACGAAAACCATTGGGTGCCTCCCGCAGAATAATAAAGTGCTGGGAACATAAACACTTACCGCACCATCAGCGTATAAAAAGCAACAATATTTCAGTACCTATATCCGAGAGGAGAACATGATTTAATTAGGACAGCAAACGAAGAAGTACGACGGACCTTATTAACCACGGCAAAATAAAACCACGAGAATATTGATAACAACTTAATTGTATATTTAATTTTAAGAATATACAAATCATAATAAAAGAGTTACAAATAAATACCCTTCAAAAACTAAATCTTTTTGTACTTACTTTGGTTAGAACCTTGGAACCCAACGAGGTAAGACTCAGCCTTCGATAACAAAGTACATCACAAATTTGCGCCCGAGCAGGGACCTGGCAGAAGGATCAACGGAACTCTTAACATACCTGTAATGTTTTAAAGGCAACACCGACCGTAATTTTCCGATTTATCCGATAAGTCCTTTAAAAGGATTCAACCGTACCGAAGCCTCCGACAATTTTTGACCCTTCGAAAGGTTCACCGAAACCGCACCGCAAAATTAATCTAGGCGTATCCAACGAGGTACACCGAAACTTCACCGAAAACTAGATCTATCCAAACCTGATTGAATAAACCAAAAATCCCACGAGGTACACCAAATCCAAATGAGAGGGCGTAGTTAAGATCCAATTGGACTGTCGATAATCCAGAGGTGGATGTATACAAATTGATGTGCTGTTAAAGCGCTAGAAAGTAAAAGAAAAAGCAGAAGAAATTAAAAAAAATTAGCTTTCGCTTTAGAGGTTTTGTGTTCACGACGACTTACCGTAAGTGCCATTATTTAAATGATGCCTCGACTTTTTGGATTAGGTTTTATAATCTTTCTCGAACACTATAAACATAATAAAAAACAATGTTTATTAATTTTAATTCTCGGTAACGAGTGCCATGAAATAATTGCTAATAGGTACGAGAATGTTGGACTTGTCGAAGTAAAATGACGACATGGACAATTTTTAAAAAGGGAACATCGTTACGTTCGTGTCCATTTTCTTAACGCTAGAACAACTTCAAACAGCGGAAAAGGATTTCTGATTTGATCCAATAAGAATCATATCAGAACTCCATCAATTTAATCAAGAGCCACATACCTAATCTTTTAGCCAAACTTTTAAGTTTTCGAGTTTTTTTATTTACAAAATTATAAATTTTAATGAATATTATAGGAATACAATATAATCGCAATCACAACATGAATCAGGAACTAGTACTATAGGAATGAGTTAAAATTTAAAACCAAAGTAGACTAACCAAACGGTATTATCACAGTCACAGATGAGTAAATAACCCAGTTAGATAAGTGGATTGGTGGATCGAACTGAATCTTAATTGAAATTTCGATTCAGGTATATGGCCTCGCGGATCAAGAGATTGAATTAAGTCCCCTTTGACACGAGAATGCTGAGTTGCCGTAAACTGGGAGTTTGATGGCGAGAATGGCAAGAAGTGAGGGGAATGAAAAAAGTCTCCCCGGTCAACGATTTGAAGAAAGTTTTCAGTTTCCTTCTCAGTTTCTTGTTGCCAGTTTCTTCGTGTGAAAACTACGTGGCAATTAATGGAGAACGTCAAAAAATCTCCAGGAACTGGTTTACCTGTGTGAAAGGGGACTAAAATGGAATCGAAGTGACAATAGGGGTATTCACGATCCCGTGCAACTCGTCTAGTATCATTGTAAAATGCAAAAGCGCAACTTATTTTTGCACCACAACAACAACTTACACTGACTAATGCCGAATTTACGCGACTGCCAAGTTCGCAGTATTTACTGCCAAAATGCTGCTGTCATTAATTTAATTAACGACATTCGCTTACACGAAACTAAAATAATGACAGATAAAAATACTGCAAACACTGGCAGTAAAGAATGAGCAACTTCATTCTGTATTGCAAGATGTCATTATTTGAAAATTGTTATCAGTACTGAATTTACACGATGTCAGTATTATGCCACAACTTAACGAAAATTCTGGCTGGCAGTTTTTTAATAACAAATATACTGCCAGATTTTCTACTATTTAAAGGACAAATAAAATAATGCCAAGGTTTTGACAGTAATACTGCCAATTTGGCAGTCGTGTAAATCCGGCATAAGATTAAAAGAAAAACATGTTTACTTTTACTATATCCTAACCCTATTGCAACTGAAAAATACAATGGTGCAAAATTTGCCTGCTGTCGTTGACAGTTTGGCAGCTGTTTTTTCTGTCAGAAATGTTTGTGTTCAAACTGATTTGGCATTTTTACTCCAGAGTTGCAATAGAATAGAAAATGTGAGTTAAAGATTTACAGGAAAAAATTTAATTTCGCACTTTTACACCCTTTTGTTGTATCGGATCGTGAATACCCCTAATCTCAATTTACAAAGAGTGTGTTTCTTTATTCATAGTATGTCCAGAATATTCGGAATACCAGTTTTGCGTTTCTGTATTATATGGAATATTCGGAATAAACTATAGACAACAAAAAGGCTACTTTCACATAAGCATGCTGAATTGCCGGCAAGTGGATGTTTTAACGGCGAGAAGGGCAAGAAGTAAGGGACATTTCCCTTACTTCTTGCCATTATCGGCATTAAACTCAATTTTTGTATGTGAAAACGGTCAAACATGCAACAGAATAAAACCAAAGAAAAGGGAAACCCTGTGAACACAAAAAGACTTGTTGCACACGCACTCAAAGAATCGGATGTGAATTGGATTCTTCAATTCCTCGATTCAGGTATGCATATATATTTTCAATTCGATCCAGTTCGTCTAGTGGGATCGGATCGAGTAATCCGATTTTAATCCGATTCAACTATACAGCGACCTAAATCCTGATTCAATAACGATTCAATTCTCTATATAAATGTCGAAATACATAAGCTGCATGAATTAAAAAAAAGGATTATGACACTTCTTTGTTTCGACAATTTTATTGACTTCATATGTGAAACAAAATTCATTAATCCACAAACAAACAACAACAATTTGCAGAATTAGTATCACTTATGTCGTCAATAAAATTTGAAATACAAGGAAGTGTCGGAATCCTGCTCTTTATATTCATGCTATGCTGCGTTTTGTCATGAATATTTAACACAAAATTACGACACTTCTTTGTTTTTTTTTTAATTTTAATGTCGTCACCAGAGATAGAAATCCATTAATCCACAAAAAACAACAATTTGCAGATTTTTAATATCTGGTGCCGTGAATAAAATTAAAAAAAACAAAGAAGTGTTGTTATCTTGGTTTGTATTATTCATGGCGTTTTATTATCTATGGGTGGGGATTATTTTTTAACACGTATTACAAAAACAACAGGAGAACCAGGTTTCAATCGGGGTTTTCTATCTGCGTTTGCAAATATTTTAGCGAGCTGCATTCAAATTCCAAAGATTTCCTCTCAAAATCGAGATTTGTTTTTTTCAATGACTTCATTCAATAACAGAACTATTAGCGGAGCGACTTTCCATTAGGGGAGCACGCGTAGAACTGTGGTTTTTTTTACAGTGAGCTAGGGGTCACTATAGAACAGCTTTAAAATTTTACGGTGAGAAAACACTGTTAAATATGATTAAAAAATGTTTTAATTTTCAATTCTGGCCTTTTTAGTACAAAACTTTGGTTCAATTTGTCTTTAAATTAGAAGGTATTTCAACACACGGATACTTACATTCGGTAGATTTATTATTAAAGATAATTATTAAAACGGTTTTAATATGAAAATATAAGTTCTTCTATTTGTAACATATTTGTAAAGTTTGAAATATCAATCCACAATACAAAAAATTCGCGGCAACGAAAAACTGTTTTGACAGTTCTTGTTAATCTTCCCTCTGGTAGTGTTCTGATAAGTTTTTTTGTACCTAGGTACCTTTTTTTGGGGAAATTTTAATGGAAACATTTTTTGGATTAAAAGTACAAGTGTAGTTTTTTTCAATAATAAAATTTACGTGAAAACATTTTGTAATGAAGCATTAAAATTTCACCCCCCCACCTACGCGCTTGCCTTTTTGAGCCGATATTGGTATGCGGTACAAGCCGCCTGCCGACTGCGGTACGTCATACATATACCCCATATACTCGTTCTTCCTACAATATCTCTCTTTCCATCTACGCTCATGTCCTCATATCCGCAACGTATATTTAAAATAAATTCATGACCTACCTACTTACCTAAACAACAAGTTCCCTTTCCCGCCTACACTTTCATAAAAACTAAATACTTACCCTACCGGGCCACACGCTCTAATAGCATGCGCACCACGCAACAGTTCATCATCAACTGATTGCTTATCAGTCAAAGTACTAAATTCACCACCACCAAGAGGAGTAGCTGATAATACCCATCAAGTGTGGTGAATAGAATAAGAAGAATAAGAAGAGCTTATCAACCAGATCTCCACTGAAGTTAACAACTGGGCAATGAACAAGCGACCTCGATGGTGAATTACAAACAGTCGATAGACGTACCATCTATTCCCCGTCCCCTCGCTATGGTATAGAATGTTGTACCAGAAATAACCGTTTGATTGCCAGCGAAAGCTGTTTGATTGCCGACGAAAGTCGTTTGATTGCCGGTGAAAAACGTTTGATTGCCAGCGAAAGCTGTTTGATTGCCGACGAAAGTCGTTTGATTACCGGTCAGAACCATTTGATTGCCAGCGAAAGCTGTTTGATTGCACACGAATGTCGTTTGATTGCCGGAGAGAACCATTTGATTGCCAGCGAAAGCTGTTTGATTGACGACGTAAGTGGTTTGATTGCCGGTGAGAACCGTTTGATTGCCAGCGAAAGCTATTTGATTGCCGACGAAATTCGTTTGATTGCCGGCGAAAACTGTTTGATTGCCAGTCGACGCAAGACGTTTATATTGCTAACGAAAACCATTGGGTGCCTCCCGCAGAATAATAAAGTGCTGGGAACATAAACACTTACCGCACCATCAGCGTATAAAAAGCAACAATATTTCAGTACCTATATCCGAGAGGAGAACATGATTTAATTAGGACAGCAAACGAAGAAGTACGACGGACCTTATTAACCACGGCAAAATAAAACCACGAGAATATTGATAACAACTTAATTGTATATTTAATTTTAAGAATATACAAATCATAATAAAAGAGTTACAAATAAATACCCTTCAAAAACTAAATCTTTTTGTACTTACTTTGGTTAGAACCTTGGAACCCAACGAGGTAAGACTCAGCCTTCGATAACAAAGTACATCACAAATTTGCGCCCGAGCAGGGACCTGTCAGAAGGATCAACGGAACTCTTAACATACCTGTAATGTTTTAAAGGCAACACCGACCGTAATTTTCCGATTTATCCGATAAGTCCTTTAAAAGGATTCAACCGTACCGAAGCCTCCGACAATTTTTGACCCTTCGAAAGGTTCACCGAAACCGCACCGCAAAATTAATCTAGGCGTATCCAACGAGGTACACCGAAACTTCACCGAAAACTAGATCTATCCAAACCTGATTGAATAAACCAAAAATCCCATGAGGTACACCAAATCCGAACCGAAAAACAGATCTATCCGAACCCGACAGAATAAACCGAAAATCCCACGGGGTACACCGAATCCGCACCAGAAAAGAGATCTAGCCGAACTAATCCCACGAGGTACACCGAAGCCTCACCGAAAACTAGATCTATACGAACACGTTTGAATAAACCGAAAATCCCACGAGGTACACCAAATCCGAATAGAAAAATAAATCTATCCGAACCGATCCGACGAGTTACACCGAAACCTCACCAAAAACTAGATCTAGCCGAACCAGATTAAATAAACCGAAAATCCCAAGAGGTACAAAAAAAAGGAAAATATATACTAACTTAAATAAACCGAACCGAAAATAAAATGTCTGATATCGAAGAAAGTTTTGACATATTCGCCAGCCTAGGGGCTATATATCTGCTCAAGAAAACAGAGCTCGTTGGACGGATGAAAAACTTAGGGTTGGATACTAAAGGTACCATGAATGCACTCCGTGCCCGTTTCCGTACCTACATAAAGGAGGCACGGGCTCGCAAATCCACGCAGAACCTCTGTGAGGAAGTGGAGAAACTGCTAATCGAGCGAGAATACGCCGACTACAGTTTATGGACACCAAATTCGGCAAAGAGTAGAGACTCCGAAATTAGTGCCAAGGAAAACAGAATGCCGGAACAATTGCCGTACAATTTTAGTAACCAGCCTTCCAACCGCAAGCCATCCCAATGTTCGAACAAACACCACCACCGCCGCTACTTCCACGACCTACTCATTCCCGGCGGATGCATACCCAGCCACAACGGAATTCGACCGATTAACCGGGTTGTCTGAATTCAGGGAATTCTATTACGCCCAGGGACTGGACACCCATCAAAGCCATAACCCTGTCGTTCCGAACACCTCAGGTACTGTTCAGCCAATTAGGCCACAACAAGCCACATACGCACACCCGTTGTATCCCACCGATAAATTACCACCCAGCCGAGAGGCGGAAGTAATGAACGTAGTCCGCAAATGGGGCCTTAGGTTCGATGCCTCTGGCAACGCAATGGAATTTATCAAAAGGGTGGAAGAATTGACGGAGTGCTATAAAATTCTGCCCGGTGAAATGTTACGTACCCTCCCGGAAATTTTCAGGAACACTGCCTTAGAGTGGTATCGCATAAATCGGGATAAATTAAAGGTCTGGGCAGACTTTCAAAAGGCCTTCCTAGGGTATTTCCTGCCAGTTCGGTTCGTAAATAAATTAGAGGAAGAAATCTCTACGAGCAACACAATATTTGATACATCAACACCCCACGACGCGTATGAATGAGAGTATTGACCGAATATACGACAATCTTAAGCCTGAATATAACCTTTACATTCGGCGTAAAGATTTCAGAACTGTGGAGGAATTGACGGCATTGGCGGAAGAATTTGAGTACATCCAAAGAGAAGATCAAAATCAAACCACAGCAGTGGCTCCCAAACCCATCCCTAGGTTGTCTTCTATGGCCTCTCAGCGTAGGTATGATCATGTGCCCGCAGCTCCGATGGACAAATACGATCGCATGACTCACTCAAAGCTGAATTGCCGCCGCCCCTTTCGACAGTTCTGTTCCTTCTGTGGCGAAGATGGGCGGATGGCGCGTGAGTGCCCTTGTCAACCGCAAAACAGTAGGGCTTCCGCATTGAATATATCAACCCACCCCGTTTCACAGTCAAAGCTACAATCGAAGGCGGAAAATGCCACATCGAAAGCCAATGCACCACCGCCGATCGAAACTATTCTAGATGCAAAGATTATTGAAGTAGGAGGGGGGAATAACAATGAATCCGCTATGAACAACCCTCCCTCAAGCAGCCGCGCGGAAATTTTATCCCACGATACCTACACCCCCTCTAGGGGCGACGAAATTAGCCCAGCAGCCTAAAGTAATGCCCGACTTAGAATTATGGTCGGACCCGCGATATTTTCTGCCTATGAGTCTGTATGGATACACCTACAATGCTCTTCTAGATACAGGTGCTACGAAGTCATATATAAGTACTAAAATAAGACGCCTACTTAAAAGGCTTAGGATTCCCACAGAGTTCAGGGAACATACTGTACATATGGCAAATGGTACACCTATACACACCAAACAGGATTGCAATGTGGAAGTTAGGATAGGCGACCAACAGATCCAAGTCGAAATGATATACTTTAAGCAACTGACCGACGCCGCCGTTATTGGCATGGATCTTCTGAAGAAAATGAGTTTCTCGTTGTCTATAGGTGGAAAGGAGTTGAAGCCATCTCACGACCCCGACCCAAGAGGGAAAGAGCGATTGTGTTCACTTGGAGGTAAGCCTCTCTCGGATGTCCAAATGAAAATGCTGAATGATTTACTGGATCGAGAATTACCAAAATTAGAGAATCTTCTCAGTACCACCAACGCTGCCATTCAGCGGATAAAACTGAAGTCGAATGAACCGTTCTGATAGAGATATTATCCAAGAAACCCTGCTATGCAGAAAATAATTGATGAAGAAATCAATGAATTGCTCCAAGCGGGAAGAATAGAACCATCAAACAGTCCGTATAGCTCACCCATTGTTTTAGTTAAAAGGAGAAACGGAAGTTGGAGAGTGTGTGTCGATTACAGACAATTAAACGAGATTTCCATAATTGACGCTTACCCATTACCACAAATTCTAGCAGTCCTGGACTAATTGAAGCAGGCCAATTTTATATCTACAAACGATTTAAAACAAGGATATTGGCAAATTCCTTTAGAACTAGAATCCCGCGCTACCACAGCTTTCACTGTTCCTGGTCGCGGTCTCTTCCAATGGAAGGTATTGCCATGCGGGCTGAATTCTGCCGCAGCAACCTTTTAACGTATGTTGGACTCTGTTTCAGGCCCATATATGGATCCGTATGCATTCTCCTACTTAGACGACATTATAGTAATCAGCAAAACTTTCGAGGAACATATTGAACATTTACGTAAGGTTTTTAGACGCCTCCGAGCCGCCCACTTAAAGATCAACCCCGATAAATGCGAATTCTGTAAGAAAGAGGTATTCTTCCACCAAATAATAACTGGCGTCACAGATGCACCAGACCCACTATGTTCAGTTTTTTTTAATTATCGGGGAGGAGGTTATAAAAATTAAAATCCCAACCCATAGGACTAACTATGGAATGCATGAGCCCTTGACACGTATGGGTAGACTTTTAAATTGGAATTTAAACATTTTTGATTTCAATATCTGTAAAATTAAATTACAAAATATACTCAAAACCAGTGCTCCACGCTCCTAAATCTTTTTGTTTCATATTATGTTCTTGTTTTGTTTTTGACGTAATATTATTTGTTTATATTTTCATTTTGTACTTGTGTAAGTGTTATTTGTAATAGAGTTTGCCTACTAACAACTAACACTGCACTAAATGATGAGCTGGTGGTATAACACAGTTTTCTGTGTTGGCAAACCATTGGTCGGAAGACGGAGCTTGCTATAAGCTCTCTTCGGCCAATTCTGATAGTGTGTAAAAAGGAAAAAGCTTTTCAAAACTTTTGTAGTTGGATGCCGTCTGTTAATTGGATTTCCTGTGTTAATGAACCTGTGCGACGATTTATCTCAGCTTACTGTAAAACAGTTACAGAAATTATTGAACGATGACGGATTGTCATACAGATACAAGGTTAAGACAGATTTGATTGAAAGAATTTTTAAGTTTCCCCAGTTGTTTAGAACAGTAGAGGCTAGTAAAATTGACGAAATTGGGTTAATCGAAAGTGAAGCTGAAGAAGAAAATAGGAAAGGGAAATACGGAAAAGAAAGTAGTCAGGTAGATTTTATTTCGGAAGATAAGGAAATACTCTCATCATCGAAAATGACTGAAGGGATGGATAACAAACCTGTTCAAAATAACATTCAATTAAAAGACGTTGAGGAATCTCTCGAAAAGTTCACAGGTGAATCGGGTAAACGAGTTGAAGAATGGTTGACAGATTTTGAACAAATTTCGGAAGTGTGTAGGTGGAATGAGGTTTTTGTTTTTGTGGGCTGTATGGGTTAAAGCACGATAGTTGGACTCGTCAGTTAGATGATATCGTACCCTTCTAAGACGCAATGTTTTTAGGTCGATTATTACCGACTCTTATAAGATTTGCAGCATTTACACACTGCAAATTATATTATTTAGGGGAATTTGGTTCAATTCGTGCACATAAATGTATGTTATGCCCGTGGTCTGGCGAGTAATAAAAAAGCCAAATCAGCAAGGTGCAAGAAGAGTGTAAAAAAGGTTATGTTAAGAAAAGAAAAGGAGCAGTACATTATAAACTCGGACACATGGTGGCTATCTTACGCACACAGTTTGGCACGGGACTAAAACAATATCCAAAGTATCTAGGTCCATATGAAGTAACCAAAGTGAAGCGAAACCATCGATACGAGGTTAAAAAGTTTGGCAATCAGGAAGGTCCGAACCTTACATCAACGGCAGTCGACTACATGAAACTATGGCGATCCTACGATGACAGCGGTGACGAATCGTCTGAGGCAGACGAAATCCAGGATGACCGTGTGGAATGGTATATTTCAATATGTAAAGTACTGCCAAGAAGTGTATGCTTCAAAATAATGTAATCAATCATACAGTAATAGCAACAGTTCATAAAAGCTTTGAATAGTTATATATTGTTAAATATATGTAAATTAATAAACTTGAACTAAAAAGGCACTCGTAAAGTGATCGTCAATAAGTTAAGTCGCAAGAAAAAGTCAAAAAGCGTAGTCATTTAAAGTCGAGATTAATCAGTTAGTTTTTTCTAATTATTATTTTTATTGTTTTAATTATTAAATTTATTTCATTAAAATTGAATTTTCCTATATGAAATTGAATAAGTGTTTTTATTTAAAACAGACGGACGAAAAGAAGATAAAAGCAAAACTACATATACCTATATTCAAAATTCATTAATAATAAAAAAACTAAAATAATCCTAATATTTTACAATTGTGCATATGTTTATTTTTTGTTAATATATCCGCAACCATATCGCCAGTTGGCACATAATTAAGTTTAATAATATTCTGGTTATAAGCTTCACGTATGTAATGGATTCGAATGTCAATATTCTTGCTTCAAGCGTGATATATTGGGTTTTTAACTAATTGTTGTGGACTTAAATTATCCCCATGAAGACTAGTTTGTCCTTTAATGAGATTGGAAAACCCAAGCTCTTTTATGAAATTTCGTAAATAGACAGCTTCCTTTGATGCGGACGAAAGTGCCATATATTCGGCCTCTGTACTGCCTACAGCCACTGACGGTTATTTTCGTGACTCCCAAGACACTGCACCACCACCAATGAAGAACACAAAACCTGTGTATGATTTCCGATCGTCTTAGCACCCAGCCCAATCTGCATCAGCATATGCATGTAAACACTCCTTGGATTTTCTGAAAGATATTTTAAAATGTATGGTGTTAGCTAAGTACCTCAGAACACGTTTAGCAGCCGCCAAATGCTCTGCATGAGGATCCATGTTAAATTGCGCAGGTTTACTGATGGAATGCATAATATCTGGTTGATAAGCCAAGATATATCAGAGAGCCAATAAGTGACTGGTACAACTTAGGATCCACCTTACGGCACTTGGAGCAGTCGCTGCACTTCCTACGCTTCAGCCCAGGTTCGAAAGGGGTACTGCATTTCCTCGTCTCAACCATGTTTTAACTTTTGAGCAAATCTTGATCAAACTGACGCTGAGATAAGTTGATTCCGTTTGTGTTGACATCTCCGGATATCTCCATTCCCAGGAAGGAGCCAATAGGACCTTTATCGTCCACTTCGATTTCTTGGCCGATAAGAAATTTAATTTCTTCTAATTTTCGAGGACTGGAACAAGCTATCAATAAGTCGTCCACATAACATTGTTGGAACCCAATAGTTTTCAAAACTTTATCTAACTTGACATTCCACTCTCTTCCCGATTGCTTGAGTCCATATAAGGACTTCCTTAGCTTACACACTTTTTTCGTATTATCAGGATCAATAAACATCTCAGACTGTAGTATATACACATCTCCCTTAAAGTCACCAACCTTTCGCCACCAACCGAGCCTTGTAGCATTTTATGTTCCCATTTGTATCACGTTTGATATTGAATACCCATTTTTAACTGATTGCCTTCCGATTTGTTGGTAAATCAACTAAGTCCCAGGTATGGTTATGTAATAGGGTACTGTTCTCTGATTGCATTGCCTTTTTCCAGTGTTCTCGATCTTCTCGGTTAAGGGCCTCTTCGACTGTAGTTGGGTTCACAATAAACTCACCAGATTGTAATAAGAAATTTGCAGAACTAGTTCTTCTTTCACTTGAGCGTAACCACCACTTCTTAGTGTTTTCTTTTGTTTTACTTGTTGCTGTGTTCTGCTCAATTAATTTCTCAACAGTAGCACTTGGTATTTCATTACTCGCACCAACGGCATAGACATCATCATCACTCACATATACAACACTTCGATCTGATACATCTGTTCTAAAGTCATCACTTACAGGGCTTCTACTATTAGAATCTTCAAATTCATCTTTTTCCACATCATCGGGAATAGGTACATCATCGACAAAACCTTCAGCCGCAAAAGTGTCATCAACGTCCAACGCCTCCGTTAGAGATTTTTCAACATTTGAAGAATCACCATCCAATTTCAGAGTTTTAATCTTGTCTCCTTTGATGAGACTTGTGGATGCGGCTTCTGGTTCTTCTGGTTCATTCTGGAAAAACAAATCGACATCTTTGCATAAGTCATTATTTACCTGTTCTATAAAACGAACGTCTCGACTTTTGAAAATCTTATGTGATTTAGGGTTATAAAGACGATACGCCTTAGATTCAGCGGAGTAGCCTACCATAAAACATTTTGTAGCTCTTGCTTAAAATTTTGATTTAAGTAGGCGCTTATCCAACATAAAAGCCCTACATCCGAATATTCTGAGATGCGACACATTTGGCTTTCGACCACTCCATGCCTCATATAGTGTTTTATCGTTCAAAATCTTTGTAGGTGAACGATTACACAAGTAGGCTGCCGTGTTTACTGCCTCTGTCCAAAGTGAATTAGGAAGATCTGCATTTAATAACATGCATCTTGCCATTTCAACAAGAGTCCTATTACACCTTTCAGTGTTGTTGTAGTGTATATTGAACTGTCATCTGGCGCTTTATGCCTGCCTCTTCCAAAAAACGACTGAAATCTCCACTTAGATATTCGCCACCGTTTTCAGTTCGAATGATCTTGATTTTCGTTGAAGTTTCTAGTTCAGCCGATGCCTTGAATGATTTAAACGCATTGAATACCCCCTCCTGGGGGAAGCCTTGACGTGGCGGAGGGGCTTACGGTGACTGCTACTGTGGAACCTAGAGCTATGCGATCGCAGAACTTGATCGTGCAGTAGGGCCACCCATGGTCGACAGGTCGAAGTGGAGTAGGATGTCGCTACTAATTACCCCCCCAACGAAGGAGTGTTTCCCACCAAGGCACTCCCAACAGATTTGACGGTAGCGTCACTAGTTCCAGTCAGGTTGAACTACTTGGTGAACACCTTGTATAGACTCAGAAGTAATCAGAGCACAGGCTTATAAGGAGCGGTAAATCCAGACTCTCGTCCTTGGAGTTATTAAAGGGCTCCTGCCGCTGGGGTAACTGCCCGACGTAGGAGTATCTAGATAGTTATGAAACAACTACAAGCCTCGGATATGGATGATCCAAATGTTGATGACCTTGGCAAACGAAATACTAACAAAGAATTTCGGATCTGCACGTGAAATGTCCGGACCTTAAACAGGCCACGTGCAGCTGAGCAATTAGTGGAGACCCTGGAAAAGTACAAAGCTGATATAACAGCACTCCAGGAAATGCGATGGGATAGGGAGGGCATGCGAAAAATTAAATCCTGTGATATCTACTTTGGTAAGTGCTACAGGGAAAGGAGACAGCGGTTATTTGGGTGCGGCTTTGTGGTAAGAGGCAAACTTAGACAAGAAGTTATGTATTTTAAATACGTTAGCGAGCGCCTTGTCACAATACGCATCAAGGTCAAATTTAAAAACATCTCGCTGATCTGTGTCCACGCCCCAACGGAAGAGAAAGATGACTCGATCAAGGAGGAATTCTACGAACTTCTCGAAAAGACGTACGATAAGTGCCCGAAGTACGACGTTAAGATTGTTCTTGGCGACTTTAACGCCCAGATCGGAAAGGAGGGTATCTTTGGTTCGACGGTCGGAGGACACAGCCCGCACGACGAAACTTCTGAAAACGGGCTTAAGCTGATCGACTTTGCGGCGGGGAGAAATATCACCCTGGCAAGCACTCGATTCTCCCATCTCAATATACACAAGGGAACTTCGAAGTCTCCAGATCAAGGCACAGTTAACCAAATTGATCATGTCGCGATAGACGCCAGGCATGCATCCAGTATCCTGGATGTCAGAACTTTCCGAGGGGCCAACATAGACTCGGATCACTACCTGGTAGTATCTAGAGTCCGGATGCGGATATCCCTGGTGCCTCAGCGAAGGGAGAATATTAGGAGAAAGTTCAACATCGGTAAACTTTTATCACCAGAGACTGCCACAACTTTTGCCGACCGCGTCGCCCTCAATCTCTCAGAAAACGTACCAGCAGCACCAACTATAGACGAACAGTGGAATCATTGCCAACTAGCCATTAGAAGTGCCGCCTCTGATGTGCTGGGTTTCAATCGACAACCAAAGCGAAACCTCTGGTTCGATGAGGACTGTCGGCAGGCACATGCAGCCAAGAACGAAGCATATGAGTCAATGCTGCAAGCTAGGACCAGAACTGGTGAGAGAGCAGCCCGCGAGGTCTATGTACAAAAAAGAAGAGAGGAACACCGACTCCTAAGAAGGAAGAAGAGAGAAAGCACGAAAAGCAAGCGGTCGAGTCTATTGAGGGATGCTACAGCAGGGGTAACGCTCGAAAGTTCTATCAAAGGGTGAAACGATCTACCCAAGGATTCCAGCCCAGAATAGAAGCCTGCCGTGATAAAAATGGTAATGTCGTAGAGATACGGAGACGTTGCTGAGAATTTGGAAGGAACACTTTTCCAAGCTGCTAAGCGGCGAAGACTGCCAACCATCCGTTGCTATGCAGGACAACCCATTCAACTTAGACGATGATGGTCAAAATATCTGGCCTCCTGACCTAGAAGAAGTAAGAACGGCGATATCCAAACTTAAGTCGCACAAGGCCGCGGGTTCAGATGGCCTGCCAGCTGAACTGTTTAAGGCAGCGCGAGATGACTTGGTCAGGAGCATACACCAACTCATTTCTAGAATCTGGTCGGAGGAAAGTATGCCCAATGAATGGAAGCTCGACATAGTGGTCCCTATCCACAAAAAAGGAGATGCTTTGAACTGCGCCAACTACAGAGGTATAAGTCTCCACAACATCGCATACAAAATTATGTCGTCTATTTTGTGTATCCGCCTAGAACATTTACCAACGACCTGATCGGATTTTATCAGTGTGGCCAATCTCGCTGCTCCGTCAGAGTCGGTAAGAACTTCACCGACGACTTTGATGTCGAGAAAGGTTTGAGACAGGGTGATGCGCTATCATGCAATCTCTTTAACATCGTGCTGGAAGCAATTGTGCGCAACTCAAATGTCAACACCAGAGGCACAATTTTTCAAAAGTCCGTCCAACTCCTTGCTTATGCTGATGACATTGACATTATAGGCAGAACAAAGCGAGCTGTCAGTGAAGCATTTGCAAGTATTGAAGCGGAAGCGGCGAAGATGGGTTTGACTGTTAACGAGACGAAAACTAAGTATATGCTGTCCTCGAGAAGAGAAGTCCAGCACCATCGACTGGGACAAAACGTCATGATTGGCGGTTATAACTTCGAAGTAGTCAGAGACTTTGTTTACCTGGGATCCACTATTACATCGAACAACAATATCAATGCTCAGATCAAACGAAGAATCACACTTGCAAATCGCTGTTTCTTCGGGCTTAGAAAGCATTTGAGTAGTAAAGCCCTCTCTCAAAGAACCAAAGAGACCATATATAAAACTTTAATCATCCCAGTCCTGCTGTATGGGGCAGAGGCATGGACACTGACAAAATCAGATGAAAACCAGCTGGGTTGCTTTGAGAGAAAGATTCTTCGAGTGGCTAGGTCACGTGGAGCGCATGTACATCGACGCACCAGCCCGACGAGTCTTCGTATCCAACCCCGGTGGACAACGCGACAGAGGAAGGCCTTATCTTAGGTGGCGCGATCAAATGGTGAACGACGTTAACCAACTTGGTGTACGTAACTGGTGGCAGCTAGCTAGGGACCGGGCTAGCTGGAGAGGTTTGCTGATTGAGGCCGTGATCCATCCTGGATTGTAAGCGCCATCTAAAGTAAAGTAAGCAAGAATACATCACTCTTATGCTTCAGAAAATAAACAAATATTTTTCGACTATAGTCGTCAATGAATAAAGCAAAATAAAGAGAACCCCCATCAGATTTTGTCCGCATTGGACCACAAATGTGTGTACAACATCCTTACTTTGATTGGTGGATTTCTTATTGAAAGGTAAAGCGCACATTTTACCTTTCAGGCAAACCTCACAGTCCAAAGCATCAAAAACATTCGCTAAGTTCAAACCTCTGACCATATTCATATTATATAACGAACTTAAACTTTTGGCATTTAAATACCAATATCGCTCATGCCATTTTAGGAACTCTTTATCAACGTTTTTCTTATCCAGATAGAATAATTTCGATGTGTCTCGTTTAAACAAGTACAAATTACCCACTTTACTACACTCATGATGATTTCGGAATTTTCATTTCGGACGGTAGCTGTTTTGTCATTGATTTCTACTGTATGCCTATTTTGTGTGGCTCTACTCATCGATAGAAAATTAGGTTTTGGTATGCGATTTTCCTTGGTTTGGAAAAAAATGCATATTCTCCGTTTTCTGTTACAGCTACAGCATCCCACTCACGCCTTTTCCACTCCTCCACTCCATCAACTTAGTTTTTAGTACAGTTGCCGATAATAATTTATCTCTCGTCTCAATAGCGATGATGAAATTTTCGTAGCTTTTTGGCAGGCTGGATAACAGAATTATGGCCAACAATTCATCCTGCAATTTAATATCAGTTTAGATCAATTTTTCAGACACATTGAAAAAATTATATAAATGATTTGACATAGTTTCATTTTTAGGCAACTTGAAATTTAGTAATTGCTTGAAAAATGATACATTTCTGGCTGGACCTCTCGGCCGGTGAATTTCTCCTTGTTTATTCCATGCTTCAAATGAAGTGTTGCAGTTTTTATGTGCAAAATCTGAGACGTCTTAACGCAAAGAATATTGTCGGCCAAAGCTTTCTCATCTTTCCTCTTCCGCTCCATAAATAATGCTGCGGCCTCTGTAGGTTCTGGTGCCACTAGGTTCACCAGAAACGTATGGCCATAAGCCACTATGGATGAGAATCGATATCATTTGTATGGACCAACCATCGAAGTTGTCATCATCCAATTTGTCGATTTGATATAACCCTGAACCAGAACTCATCTCAGTTACGTTAAATTCGATCAAAAAGAAAATATGTATTAAACTAAAAAAAAAACTAAAGACTTTGTAACAGGTGGGAACCTGGGCCCATAACCTTTGTTAGGTAAAATTGAAACGAACTCAACTGTGCGTTAGAAGTTTAATACGACAACTGATATTACATTCGGTTTCATACGATTAAGGTTATGTGTATAAATACATTTTAATTCCAATTCAATTTCTACATTGTTTAACGAAATAGTGTCCCCACTTTATTATAAATATACATGTATAAAGTATAAATTTAATTGGTATTAAATTCAACAAACTTCTCCAAAGCGTTTTCTCTATAGTGATTCATTGCAGATAAACCTAACCTATCCATACAATTGTTAGAACAATAAATGTTTACAACGATCGTCAATGATTTACACAACTAGTAAGTTTTCATTTCATAAAAAAATGAACAAACAATGAGCTTGGGAGCGATGAATCAAAGCTTAAAACTTGAAAACTGTTAATTTGATGTGGTATGAATATGCACAGCTAAATATACAACATGCTTCATAAAAAGTATAATTCTAAAAATGAAAAAAAACGGCACAAAATATATAGGTATGTATATGTTTTTTTTAAAGTCTGGGTTAAAGATTTAGTGAAAAACCGAGGTTATTGGGCTAGATAATTTACTTATAAGTTAAGTTTACATAATGTAAATAAAAAGCGGTCCGTTGTTGCCTACTAAAGCCGTATTTTATTGGTAACCTCTAGGTCGCTACATATCTGATAGCGAGTTTCATTCAAGAAAAGATTGGCTCTTTGTGTAAAAAGATTGGATCTTTTTCAATTTTCAGAGTTTCATTCCAACAAAAAGAGCAGATCTAAATCAAATCGTATGTGATTATCGTTTGGTAATACAAACCAATTTATTTTTGATTTAGATCTGTCAAAAAACTGATTTTTACAATATTTCCCTTCGATTGGCCAAATAAATTGATTTATTTTTTGATTTTAAATCAATTTTGCAGATCTGGATTTTTCGGCAGATCTACCCCTCTTTTACTACCACCACTATGCATTATAATTGACAGCCATCAGTTTGACAAAACAGCTGATACCCATAACTGGTTCACAGACACAAATATACACCAATACTATAGCAAATAAAAATCAATCTGAAAACGTATTCGAATCGTTACGAAAAAAATCAATTTATAGATCAAAATATAAATTTACCAAACGAAAACCCCATTAAAACGAAAGATCTGATCTCTTTCGTACAAGAGGTGCTGAAACACTTTTTCCATCAGCAGCCAGTCCAATTCCAATACCATCAGCGGCATAGGTAGTCTATAGTCAACAAGTCACTACCAATATACAAACAGACAACGTTCTGAGAGTGGAACAGGACGCAGATATAGTTGGTCTACCCAGCAGTTGGAAATTCGCAACGCGCAATTCAATCGCTAGGGATTTAACAATATTTAGTGGTAAGCCAGAGGAGTGGCCCCTGTTTATCAGTAGCTTTGATGGAAGTACAAGGATGTGCGGAGTTGACAGTCAAGAAAACCTTATGCGACTACAAAAGTGCATGAAAGGACGGGCAATGGAAGCCGTAAAGAATAGAATGATTTTGCTATCAAATGTTCCACGTATCATCCAAACACTGCGCATGCTATATGGACGCCCGGAAATATTAATCCACTCTGATGGCAAATGTACGCAGCGAACCAACACCACGTCCAGACAAGTTGGACACGATAATCACATACTCCTTGGCTATCGAAAATATGTGTGCAACTATGGAAGCTTCGGGCCTCAAGGATCATATAGCGAACCCAGTACTTCTTCAAGAGATCGTGGAGAAACTTCCAACCCAGTTCAAGGAGGAGTGGGTCATTCATAGACGTTCGCTTCCAATTGTCAACCTGTCCTCATTTAGCAACTGGCTTTTTGAGTTAGCTGAAATGATAAGTGATGTCGTCTTAACACCATCCTATTTTCTTGAAAACAAGGTGCTAGACGTTCAACAAGAGGAAGTGGTCAAATAAACGCGCATACGTAGGAAGCAGATGTCACTAGTCAACAAAATAATAGCAGATCATCAAATACACGTATGAGTAAGTGCAAAGTTTGCAATCAGGAATGCAAAGAAATAGCACCATTAACACCATCCTAACAAGGTAATAGACGTTCAACAAGAGGAAGTGGTCGAATAAACGCGCATACGTAGGGAGCAGATGTCACTAGTCAACAAAATAACAGCAGATCATCAAATAAACGTATGAGTAAGTGCAATGTTTGCAATCAGGAATGCAAAGAAATAGCAAGTTGTGTAAAATTCACCCACATAAACCTTAATGACAAATGGGAGACTCTGAAGCGGCAACGTCTGTGTCGCACTTGTTTGATGTCACACTTTAATTCACGATGCCGCTCCAATATGCAATGTGCAGTCAACGGGTGCAATCGTAGCCATCACTCAATACTGCACAAAATGACGATGCACCCCATTCATTAACAAATAGTTCAAATGCAACACCATCTGTTCAACATAACTGCAACTCAGACAGTTCCACTCAACAATCAGTGCTTTTCCGAATCTTCCCTGTGGTAATGTACGGCCTCAACAAAAAGGTAAATACCTTCGCATTTTAAGATGCAGGATCCTCGCTAACTTTGATGGATGACTCACTCGCCAACGAACTGAACCTCAACGGTCCAAAAGAAGAACTATGTCTGAAGTGGACATTACAAACTCATCGAGTCGAAAACAACTCCAAAATTGTCTCAGCTGAAACTTCAGCTTCAGACAAACACATAAAGTACTTACTGCGCAATATAAGAACAGTAAATAGTCTCAACTTACCAGAGCAGTCTCTTCAAATAGATGAGCTTACAAATAAACATCCGCCCTTGCGAAGAGTTTCAATTCAATCCTACGAACATGCAGTTCTTCGTATCTTGATCGGATTGGACAACTGGAAGCTCAGTTTTCTTCTTAAAGCAAGAGAAAGCCAAGGAGACGCACCAGCAGCAACAAAAACACGATTAGTATGGGCTGCGTTTGGTGGGAGTGATCGACCACAGCAAAGTGTTTGTCATTATTACATCTGTGAGTGCGAAGGAAATGGTGACACCCTCCACAACATGATGAAGCAGTACTATTCGCTCGACGGCTTGGCAGTTTCAACGGAAGCTATAGTGAAGTCAGCTGAGGAAGAGCTTGCAATCCAAACGATTGAATCTCAGACTATCAGACGAGGAGATCGATTTGAAATGCCATTACTGTGGAAGTACGATGACCCTCAATTGCCGAATAGTTACCCAGTGGCGATGATACGTTATGATTGTCTTCGTAAGAAGTTAGTTAAGGATTCTTTATTGGCTGACAACCTTAATGTACAAACAAAGATGTACCTAGGAAAAAGATACATACGAAGACTATCTGATGTCGAAATAAGTCAGGAGCATACCTATCTTCACAGTCGCAAACATAAATAAGCCTGTAAAGTTGCACATCGTTTGGGATGCAGCCGCCAAAATCGATGGCATCTCATTAAATTCAATGCTATCGAAGATCAATTGTCTTCATTACTAGACATCCTTTTTCGATTCCGTGAAAGGCAAATTGGAATTTGTGGTGACATCCGAGATATGTTTCACTAGGTGTTGGTACGCAGCGAGGATCAACATGTCCAACGCTTTCTGTGGAGCGCGAATGGGTTTTCTTGCAAACCAGACGTTTACGTTATGCAAGTTTTAACTTTTGGAGCAACATGCTCTCCAAGCTACGCACAATTCGCAAAAAAAAAAAATGCACGAGTGTACGAACAACAATTTCCGCGGGCAGTCAGGTCCATAGTGGATAATCACTACGTGGACGACTTACTGGACAGCGTCGATACGGAGAGCGAAGTAGTACAGCTAGCGAAGGAGGTGCGGTACATCCATTCCAAGTGCGGATTTGAAATTCGTAATTGGATTTCGAACTCTCCAGTAGTTATCGAGGAACTTGGTGGTAAAGAGCAGGACTCAAAAATGATCACCATTAACAACGAAGTCGAATCAACGGAAAGAGTCCTGGACATGTATTGTTGTAGCAGCATCCGACAGTTTCACCTTTATTTTATCGCCAAAGTCTTCTTTACACAGCATTATAAGTTGTAATGTTCGTCCCACCAAAAGGCAAGTTCTACGTGCTATGATAACCATCTTCGATCCGCTTGGGCTTATTGCCCATTTCATCGTGTACATTAAGATCTTAATGCAAGAAATATGGCGAGATTAATTAGGCTGGGACGATCCTGTTTTGGATGACCATTACCAAAAATGGTGTAACTGGGTGAGTCTTTTAAAAAATATAAATACAGTTCGCATCCGAAGGAGTTATCTGAGATGTATACAGTTCGGTGGCCAAAAGGTAGATTTGCAGCTGCATGTTTTCGTTGATGCTTACGAAAATGCTTTCGCAGCCGTTGCCTATCTCACGGGTTCCAAGGGCACCAAAATAGAGTGCAGCATAGTGGTGTCCAAAACTCGTGTCGCACCTCTTAAGTTGGCATCAATTCCACGACTAGAGCAGGAGGCAGCCAGGCTTGGGGCTCGTTTAGCTAAGACGATTCTCGAAGGGTTTTCCATTACCATATCGCAACAATTCTTCTGGTCAGATTCGAGAACAGTTCTCTCATGGATAAGGTTTGATCATAGGAAATATCGCCAATTAGTTGCATTCAGGGTGAGCGAGATTCTTGATACCACCAACATGAACCAGTGGAAATATGTACCCACTAAGCAAAATGTAGTAGATGACGCCACTAAATGGAGTGGAACTCCTGAATTTGGATCATCCAGTCGGTGGCTCAATAGTCCATCGTTTTTGTAACAAGGCGAAGACGAGTGGCCAGAAAGTATACTCAACGAAACTACAAATGAGGACCTCAGGGCACACGTTCCCCATCACGTTGAGCTGCAAGAAAATATCGTCCAAGTTGAAAGATTCTGAAGTTGGTGGAAGCTGTTGAGGGTTGTGGCGATGATTTATAGGTTTCTTTCGGATACTTATTGGGCAAAGCAGAATTTTGTTGCGAAGAAAACCGGGTTTATTGAAAAATGTGAATATTTCAAAGCTGAAAACTATTTATTTAGACAGGCACAATCGAACACCTACTGCGACGAAATTTCAATTATTCAAAAAAATGAGTTTTTGGCTTTCGACGGTAAAGTGAGTTTGGACAAATCTAGCCCTCTTTACAAGATGGCACCGTACCTGGATGTACAAGGAGTTTTACGCAGCCGTGGTCATATCGATGCAGCCATTGGAATAAGCCATTGTGTAAAACGTCAATACTTTGGCCAAGGATGACTACATCACTCGTCTTATAGTAAATTCTTATCCCATTCGCTTCCATCATGAAAACGATGAAACCATCGTCAGAGCTGCGGCAGCGATTTGTTATTCTGAGGCTGCGAGTTGTCGTAAAAATCATTAAACGTAAATGCCAAGAATGTAAAAATCAAAGTGCAAAACCAAGAGCACCAGACATGGCACAACTTCCACAAGCCAGACTTGCTTCATTCACTCGGCCATTCACCTACGTGAGCCTGGACTATTTCGCGCCATTGACAGTTACCATGGGTCGCCGCACGGATAAACGTTGGGGTGTATTGTTGACCTGTTTGACTACGAGGGCCATTCATATTGAGGTGTGCAGCTTCCTTGTCATCGGATTCCTGCATTCAAAATGAAATTCGTTTTGACAATGGGACTAATTTCCATGGAGCTGAACGAGAGCTGCGTGCAGTGATAGAAGAGCAAAACAAGAAATTGGCCGAAGAATTTTCCAGCCCAACTACTAAATGGATCTTCAATCCGCCAGCAGCACCCCACATGGGCGGGAGTTGGAAGCGGTTGGTGCGGTCTGTAAAGAAGACACTGAAGCAGATCATGCCTATCCGGAATCCTAACGATGAACTCCTATATAGCATGTTAGTAGAAGCCGAAAGAACCACCAACACAAGACCATTGACATACGTGCCATTCGACAATGAAAGCGGAGAAGCCTTAACTCCCAACCATTTCCGGCTGGGCTCGTCTAATGGTGAAAAACCGGATGGTATCATGTGTGACGGAAACATCTTGATGAAGTGAAACTGGAAAAATACTCAGTTTGCAAATAGTTTTTGGAGGAGGTGGATAAGGGAATATCTGCCCGATCTGACTCATCGAACAAAGTGGTACAATCAAGTTAAGCCAATCGAAAAAGGAGATGTAGTCATAATAGTGGACGATAATAACCCACGAAATACTTGGCCTAAGGGACGAATCCTAGAAACCACCAAAGGAAAAGATGGACAAGTACGAAAAGCAGTTGTGCAAACCTCTATCGGTGTATACATCCGGCCTGCCGTTAAGCTAGCTGTGCTCGATGTCTTCAGAGATGGTAGGTCTAGTGACACAATTAAAATACCGGAGGGTAGTGTTGGCAACGATGGCACTGGACATCGACCCTGCTGAACGCAGCCATTATTCAGCTGGTGCTGAAAACCAAGATTTGAATTTAACAAACGTTAAATAGGGAGGGCAGAAAATTCGAGAATTCATTCCTCGTTTCAATTTAGAGGAGGAGCATCAAAGAACCTAAAACATAAAGATTAACTTTTTTCTTTGTATTTTGTATTTTATGGAGAAAACTAAAAATAATTTTTTAGTTTCTTGTTTTTATTAATCATTATATTGCTATTTACAATTCATATCAAAAAGTCACAAATAATAAAGTAACTAATCGTTTAAAAACAGAGTAACTACAAAATCTGAATTTGACTTTTTTTTTCTTTTTTTGATTAAAAATAAAAATTTTTACAACTTAAAACACAAATTATTTATTTTTGCCTTATTTCGTTCTTAAGCCGTGCTACACGAATGTTAGATGCTTTACCATACTCACACCTCCTTTTAAACACTCTCTCCCTTTCCTAATGCTCACACTGTGTCCTGGCATAATAATAAGGGTAACAAAAATCCCCTTGAGTGTGCGCTTAATGAAAAAAAATAGAAAAAAAGCAAAACAAATAAAATATTTTTAATTTAAACCAATTGTAGGGAATTAAGATTAGGATTAAGATTACATTGTAAATTTAAATTAAATTGCAATGTTATAACGATACAAAAGAGTAGTAACATTTTTACGAATCGAAGAAGAGAGTAAATTGTCAAAGGAGATACCATAAATGCTAAAGGAGAACTGGCAGATATGTATGAAAATGTTACATGCCACATTGTTAAATATGACATTCATCTTTCAATGCGCTTATACACATAATTTTACATCCATAATTAAGATTGGGGATGACAGAAGAGATGTCGCTAATATTTTTCTTGTACTTTAGAGGGTAACAAATTTCGTAAGCCTAACTCGGAGAACTCCATAACCCTTTCCGACACCTTGATTAAGGTGATTGTTAGGGAACGTTACAGGTATTCTGGGATTGTTTGTTTTGTTATTTTTGTTACTATGTGCATTGTTTAAATAAAAAAAAACTGTGTGTTCAATGTTTAATAAATGTTTAAAATGTGTATAATGAATGGTACCTGTAAGTGTATAATTCTATGTGTGTAAACTGTACAAATTTAATGTTTAACAAAGGGAGCTTTAAATAGGCAAAATCGGACGAACTGCACTTGTTGACTTCTTAATATCGAATGATTGCTTGTTAACCGAAAAGATTATAAGTTACTGTAAATTACATGTTTTCTTCAACTGAGTGCCAATACAAAAAGATTAAGAGAGAGAGCTAACAGTATGATACAATATATTCAAAAATTATAAACATAAGGTGATATACGCTGTGTTTGGTTTCTTGATGAAAGGTTTCCTGAACAGTGATCATTCCAACTAAGGGTCCTATTGAAACAAGTGCCTAGGTTATTTGCCTTCTCTGCGTATTGAATTTTTTAGTCTTCTGGCAGAATATCGGGAAAGTATAGAAAGTCAAATATTTTTCTAGAGATAACGAGTCATTTGTTTTAAGTGGATTTAAAGTAAGGTCACATCTAATGTACCAATTTCTAATTGAGGATAGATCGTCATTGATCCTAGCAAAACAATTATCGACCAAGTCAAGATGGGTGTTATTCATTAATTGAATGTCATCAGCAAAAACTTGTTCATGGCTATAAAGGTTGCCAATTCGTCAAAACTCATAGTGCTGGCGCTATTTTGAGCTTTTGAGCTTTTAGAATGCTCTTGGAATCTTTCCAGTCAGCTGATGGGAAATTACTCTTAGTGAGAATAGACTTGAAAATGTACATATGTTAAATACGGCAGGATCATAAGTAACATTATTTAAAAAAAAATTGCGTGTAGATTGTCAAAGGCCATACCATTAGACTTTATCGCGATAAAACTTTCAATCAAATCCTCAGCTCTCATTCAAGCGAAGGCAAAGTCATCTTCGGCCGGCCTTGTTGTTGCTGAAAAATCCTCAGTCGGTTATATTATAGGTACTTATATCAGGCAAGTGGAACTTTGTATTTAATGTTCTTATTAATTTTTAATTGAATGACAATTACCAAATAAATGTAGATATTTTAGTAGGATTTTTAGAAAGTATCTGTCTTAGATGTCCCTTCTGGTTAGCGAATTAAATTATGTATATTCAAAGTGATTTATACTCAGAAAAAGTCTAAACCCTAATTTGTGTTTTCTTTTTTATTTCAGGTGAACGTCAACAATTCATGGGCAAAGCACAAAGAAGGTCTAAATGTGTTTTACCGGTTTTTCAGAGATCAAATATCATGGTATATTATATATATGTAATATATATAATTATATATATGTAATAAGCAAAAATAAATAATTTGTGTTTTAAGTTTGAAAAAATAAAATCTTTAACTTATAATAAAAAACACGTTAAAAAATCTCCACTATCAAATTAACCTTTTTTGATATTGCACAAGCATCAAGAAATACCAAATATTCCAAAGCTTTGTCTATACTACTATCGGCACTATTTTTACTGCCTAATTCATTCGCAGTAAATTTTGGTGTTGTTTACTGAATAAAATTCTTCTGCGCTGCCTACACAATTACCAATAAAAAAGAGCATCTATGTAGGTATATATGCATATATATACCTACCTATGCGCAACTTATTTTGCACAACTTCGTTTTTGTGCAAAATACTTTTTTATCCGCAGATTTGTATAGCTACCTATCATAAATTTGTTCCCACAAAATTCTGTAGGTATAGGTACCTACATGCTATCAGAATCAAGTGCTAAATAATTATCTACATCATGTTTAGCCTCAAGATTAAACTTAGATAATAAACGCACATTTTACCGTTGCATTCTTTTGTGAATATACATACATTAGGTATGTAGTACCTATTTACCCACTAGTTGCCTTTCTTACAAAAAGAATATTTATAACAAAAATACATTAATTAATGAAATGCATACCTACCTACCCAGTATTTTAAAGTGTTTCGATGAAATCATTCAGCTATCAATCGCAAAGCCCTTCAATTGTATCTACGAAATGTAATGTCATTTTAGGAGCTATAATGGCAATGCCTAAAGAAACTATCTTGAAAAACCCCATGTAGGTATGTATTTATGTAGGTACATAGTTGCGCCTCCAAAATACAAGATTTTGAAAATGAATAACGATTCTATTGTATGTATGTACCTACATTGTATATAAAATCTTTATATGTACCTTTATATATATATGTACAATGCATTGTCGTTGGCGATAAATTGAATTCGTAGTAGATATATGTATGTATGTATCTATAACTCCAATAGATTCTAAATAATAATAGTTTATAGGTTGACCTTTTTTTCAACTTTTTTCATACATCCATATGTACACAAATTGTTCGTTACACTTGTTGCTACTCAAATAGTAAGAAAAAAAGCAAATCATCATTATAATATAATACATATTATGTATCTGCATTCTTTAGGTCACATACATAGGCATGTAGGTATGGATATGTAAAATAAAATTTTAAAATTGAACCAAGGCGTATGCAACTGAGTTTTTTAAACGAATTTCAATTCAAATGCCTAGAAAATCCTCGTCTACCTTTGTGTGGATTTAAGTAATTATGGCAATACTATTTCAGATTGATATTGGTTGTACGTTTTTTTTTATAATATAATAAGTCTACTATCCTTGTTAGTAGGCGTTATTTTGAATTTAAAAAGATTGAAATAGATACCTATGTAAATACATCCTACAATTATTAGTGTCTCCTGTATTTTGTCGGTGTAAACACAAAATATATCGTTGTTCTACGAATTAACGTAAGTATTTTCTGATCTTTCTTAATTCGAAATAATTAAATTTTTCGTTTTAACAGAATTTTAACGATGTCGGCATTATATCGTCCAATTCAGCGGCAGAAAACTTTTTGGGGTACCCCTGGTAACTCCCTAGCTGATATTGATACAGCGGCAGACGGCGACGACACAAACCTAAAAGATGTTTCAAAGCTCAAAGAAATCAATACTTACGACGTCGGTGGTGGGGACGCTCAGAAAGCATACCGATCCATTTTAGTAAAATCAAATGCGCCCGGTAAAACTAAAGTTTTTCCGCCGCGGCATGTCCGATTTGCCATTAGTTCAGATTCAGATAGTGATGATTCTGGCCAAGAAGTTTTCATATCGTCAGCAGGCCCTGGCACTGAAATGCATACAGAAAAAGAGCAGGATGGAGAGCAACACCAGTACCGGGACCGGGCCTATTGGAAGTATGGTGTTCCTATAGGCATAGGTATAATACTTTTTGGCAGTCTTGTCGTATATTTCCTCTTTTAGGTGTGATTGTGCCTAATATAACTATTTTGAAATTAATAGTATTTCCGATATATTATCATCAGTTTAAAGTTGGTATTATTAATATTATCTACTACATAATTTAACAATTTTAATCATTCTATTTCCATTGCCTATATATGTAATCTACTCTAATTACTAGGTAGATACCTTGCATTGCTACCTACAGTATAATTTTCAACTAATCTTCCTAATTTCATTTTTATATAAACATACCTATTACAATTTTGTTATATTCACATACCTATTGCACAAATAAAGAATCGTTCACAATAATAAATTTTATGTTCCTTTTTGGTACCTATATACCCATTTGAATAGATACCTATAACTACCTACATTTTGGAAGAAGCACCTAGGTACCTTTGTATTTCAACCCTAGATGTATGTAAGTAATATAGTGTTTACTTACGATATACGATATACATACAGGTACTATAGGGCAAGGCATTTGGAAAAAAATCGAACTAGAGATTTTAATCAAGCTTCACATTACGATGATGGAAAACACCAAAAAAGTGGGTCCCGCAATTCCGTCTGTCTGTCTGTCTGTCTGTCTGTACAACACTCTAGAGCCTAAGCGGCTGAAGCGATTTTCTGCTAACTTGGTATTTAAGCGTTTTAGGTGATTGTCTAATGGTGTTTTCGATTAGTAAATTGAGATAATGATACCTACCATACAATTTTGTCTACCATCTCAATTATCTCGAAAACAGATCTCACGATTTTCATTATAAAAATGTGTACATTATCTTAGGAATACTCTTCATTTTGGTAAAAACATTTTTTTTAAATTTTGTTATTAACGGTACCTGCCATACAAACACTTTTTTGATTTTGAACTTTCACATAAACGGCTTGATGGATTTCTATAAAAAAATTTATATAGGAAGTCCTTCAAGTTATAAATAATACTACATACCAAAATTTTCGAAAAATATTTTTTTTTGAAAATTCAATATTTCGAAAAGGGTAGATGATATTTTTTTGAAATCTTTTTTGTAAGTTTATATAATTAAATTTTTAAACCTGTCATACCAAGTTTTTTTTAGAAAAAACATTAAAAAAAAATTTGTACACATTTTTTTTTTTAATATAATTTTGCACGCGCTCAAGGGATTATGAATACCCTTTATATGTTTTTTTTAACACAGCTCGGGCATCCGGTGAAAGAAAAGAAAGAAGGATAGGAAAGATGTGTGGCGCGATGTTCTGAAACTAGAGCTGGTTGTTGTCTCAGATTTATCTCTATATAAAAAATTAAGTAAAAATCGACTTTGAAAATGGCAATGGCGCAGTGGATAAAGTGGTTGACTGCTAACTTAGACGTGTGGATTCGATACCCACGCTAGGCAGCTTTCTTTTCTATACCTCCAATCTCAATTGGATACCGCCAGTGGGTTAAAATGACATAGTAAATACCTAATTCTCAAATCCACTGTGCCAAAACAAAAAATCTTTCCTATCTATTTATTCCTTCTAACCAGTGCCATGCAATTCAGGTTGCATTTAAAACACCTTGGGTCTTACAGGCATATAGTTAAAATTAAATAAAAAATATATATATATATATATTTAGATTCTTAATAGAAACCTTTTGCATACGATGAAAGTGATCGAACATAAGAGCAAGTTCGTGCGGTCCAGTCGTGCATTTTATTTTTTTTTTAGAAAAGAAAACCTGCGAGTGTAGGAAGCAATAACACCCAAATTAATGAAAATGCACTAGGGAAGGTTAGGACCTATTCTGTGCACTATGTGCGAAATGCTATAAATGAAACAGAATTTCTGCTATTTGCCATTTACAACTTAGTCCTTCGCAAAACCATCGAAATTGTTGAATTGTTGAAAATAGGAGTATGTCGGCCGTCTAAAAGCCCATATGCTTCACCACTTCATGTCGTTCGTAAAACAAACAACACCTGGCTGGAGACCCTGCGGCGACTACCGTGCCCTAAATGCCCAATCAATTCCCGACAGATACCCATTGCCACATCTACAAGATCTATCAAATGGATTGCATGGTAAGCAATTTTTTTCAAAAATAGATTTAGCTCGTGGTTACCACCAGATACCAATGGAAGAGATAATGTGGAAATAATATAAAACTATAAACTAAATAATCTAAAAGTATTTTATTATGTTTATCATAATTTATTAAAGAATTATGTTTCTCATCATTTAGAAAGGAATTAATTTTTTTGTAGCATTATTAAGTCCATATAACCGTATTTTATATAATTATAACGAGGCAACTGGATGAGGACCGGGGCGTGGTTTGGGTAGGATACAGGGATGGGTATAGGATGGGAAACGGAAGGGTACGAATGTCCAACGGTCGGAACAGTGGCATGCTGGCGTCGCATGGCTTAGCTCGCCGTAAATACGCGGGGATCATGTCCCTCCATCAGACCTCACCTCGTCACAAAAAAAAATATCTTCATGCCAAATCGTTCGAATCCACCCTTTCTAGTTTGGCTGCCACTCATCGACACGGTTTTAGGCGTTTTGAAACCGATGGCTTACCCTCACCTCTCCTGGAGTCGGAAGGCCGATTTTCCACCGACTTCCCTAACGCTTATACCTGCTGAAATACTAAAAACCTTAATACTTTTGTTTAGACTTTTCACGGTCCATAGAAAGTCGGTACGTTGGCGTGGCTTACAAACATGATTTTTTTATTTAAACAAAGGTATGAAAAAAAAACATAAAAAAACAAAATTGATTAAAAAGAATATTAACGAAATATAAACGTTTCTATGAAGCGGCTACCATTCGTAGCACGATAAAAACAAGGTGGTATAATATATAAATAAAAGGCAAGAAATGATGGTAGGTATTATGACAATATAACAGGAATACACATTTATTAACGAAAAGGTAAAATATACCCCCAAAACAAGACTAATAATAAAACACAAAAAAATAAAACGAACACCTTCTACCATCTCAAACGTAATTTCCACAGCAAAACAAATGGACATACCTTTTGAATCTATAAAACACATCAGACAGTCTGCCCACCTTGGAAGATCAATCCAGGCTATGTACTACTAAATCTAGCTGAGCATCGAAAAAAGAATACAAACAATATCATTTTCCGAAAATGCTACCTGGAAATAATATCAAACCTTAGAACTAAAGGATGCTATTTTTACCGACAGATCAAAGTCCAAACACAATACTTCTTTTGCAGTCACCACCGAAAACGGTCCACCTCTGATAAGGGGCACTCTTCCTCACTTCTCATCTATCTTTACTGCGGAAGCGCTGGCCATACTAGAAGGCATCAAAACATCGTACAAGCTAAAAAAAATACTATAATTTGCTCGGACAGCCTCTCAGTTCTTTACGCCGTCATCAATCCCAATCATCGATCATTTGTTATAAATAATATTAGAAATCTACTGATTAACAATGAAAACGCAATCAAGCTGATGTGGATACCCAGTCACATTGGGATTGTTGGCAATGAACTCGCAGACCTAGAAGCTAATCTAGCAGCCAAATCTCCAGTCCACCTTTTCAACACGTATTCCAAACTGGATCTCAAAAGGCATATCGACAGTTTGATTAAAAAGAAACGCCTGGAAGATTGGCTCTGCCAACACACACACTATTCTAGGACTAACAAAGATCGCCTTTCGCCTACCTACCCAACATCAACTTCAAAAATACAAAATAATACATTTGCTCGCCTACGACTAGGACACACAGCTACTACTCACCAGCACCTACTTAAAAGAGTTGATCCACCTATTTGCCCAGCATGCAACAGCATATTGGATATAAATCATCTGCTTGGCCTAAATCCATGCAACGTATCCAGGCAATTCAATTCGATTCTTTCCTACAACCAAAATGTCTACTCATTGCTGAACACGTTCAGTCACGAAAATATATCTAAAATATTTGATTTCTTCAACAGCGCCAACATATCCATTTAAACCATTTTAATATTTATCATAGCTTATACTTCTTTAATTTTAACTAATATTACATATTTATTAACTAGAGCTGGAAGTCTTATGTTGCTAGGTTCTTTTTTTCTCCATATTTACATTCGAATTTGTAATTGTATGTAAATAAATAATAATAAATTGTTTTTATCGTGCTACGAATGGTAGCCGCTTCATAGAAACGTTTATATTTCGTTAATATTCATTTTAATCAATTTTGTTTTTTTTTATACCTTTGTTTAAATAAAAAAATCATGTTTGTAAGCCACGCCAACGCATCGACTTTCTATGGACCGTGAAAAGTCAAAAAAAAATGTATTAAGGGGGTGCGGAGGACAGCCAGGACATGAACAAAGCCGATTAAACGCTACAGCAGGTATAAGCGTTAAGGGAGTCGCATGGAAAATCGGCCTCCCGACTCCAGGAGTGGTGAGGGTAAGCCATCGGTTTAAAAACGCCTAGAAGCGTGTCGATGAGTGGTAGCCAAACTAGAAGGGGTGGATTCGAACGATTTGGCAGGAAGATATTTTTTTGTGACGAGGTGAGGTCTGACGGAGGGACAAGATCCCCCCCTATATCCGGCGAGCTAAGCCGTGCGTCGCCAGCATGCCACTGTTCCGACCGTTGGACATTCGGACCCTTCCGTTTCCCATCCTAACCCCATCCCTGTATCCTACCCAAACCACGCCCCGGTCCTCATCCAGTTGCCTCGTTACATAATATAAATATTATTTCTAGTTTAAGCTCAGAGCGAAAGCATTCTAGTTTTGAAATAAGTGTTAAGTCCTAAAATTTGTTTCAATCAATTTAAATCAATCTCTAATTTTGAGATTAGGTCCTTAACAAACTTGGTGACTTAACTTTGAATTAACTAAAGATATAATTTCTGACCCATGCGTAACCAGAAACTATCGATACAAAAGTGTACACCGTATCTTAATATCAATAGTGAAAAATCGGTTTTCATATAGGTAAGGGTAAAATTTTGATTTCAATTGCTTTCTGAAAATTCAATTCTTCTCTGCAAAATATTGTATGAGCTAGAGACTTGTTTAATTCATTTCAGGGATAATTTAACTGCAGGGATAATTTAACTCATGGCATTTTCGATTGGCCGTCCGTACACGTTCTCCCAATAAAACAGCCGTAAACAATTTGACTGATTCTGAATTATATGTATCACTGTATTTGTGAAAATTAAATTAAAAGAAAATCACATCGGCTAAAAAGAATTTCCAAAACACTTGATTTCAATTTAGATACAAATTTGCTTGTATCAATAATAATTATAACTTGCTTCTTTTTATGTTATTTTACCAGAAAATGAGTTTAAATGCAGTAAACACAACGAAATTACACAACAAATCAAGCCGATTATTTTGACATTTTAATTGTGTAAGTGTATTAGTGATTCTGTTTTCGATTCTGAAATGAAATCAGAATCGTTTTCTGTTCTGTTTAGAGTAACAACTGTCATTTTGTGGGGGGTCAAAACAGTTCTGGACGACCAATCGAAAAGGCCATCAGTGTTAATTTAGTCTTAAAAAATGATATTTATGTTTACAAAGTTATCAAGGGATCTTACACAAAAATTTTATGAAATTCACTAAAATAAAAAATAAAACACTAATATTACTAAAAACCGCTGGGTTCGCAAAATAAGTATAATAATATTTATTTATAAAATGAAATTAGATATAAGATGTTCTGTATCATTATTATTAAGCCATATATTATTTCAATAATAAAAACAAACATAATAACCGATCAAAATTAAAAGACCAATCGAAACAATTATTGTTAGTATAGCCATGCTTATGTAATAATCAAAATCAAGTGAATCCAAATGATCGAATTTTATGTCTTCTATTCGCTCATCAATATATCTATGGTTGTTGTCGATGCTGAATTTATTCCATTTCGATCCATACAATCTTCATTGACATAGTCGTGAATAGTGTGTACAGCTGGACGCAATTGGCGGCCAAATTCAGATGGTTCTGAGAACTACCAAAATATTGGACGAACAATAACATTTACGTCGAAGCTTTTACACAGTAATGCTGATTATGTCAAAGATGATGATGATGATGATGATGATGATGATGACGATTGTAAAATTTGGTGCTTATCATCATGATAGTCTTCTCTAGGTGGTAATTCGCTAATTGTTGGTTTATTAGGTTTATTTTCCCTGGAAGATTCCGCCAAATAAGAATCAAAGTTTACTGATTTTTTTTAGTGACATATAGAACTTTCTTATAGGGGGTTTCATTCAAGAAAAGATCTGCTCATTCTAACAAAAGATTTCATCTTTTTGAATTTTGAGAGCGTCATTCCAACAAAAAGATCAAATCTAGATCAGATCTCAACACGAAAGATCTGATCTTTGGTGGGTACGCAGATTTGATCTGAATGCACGCATACACTTAAAACGTTTTTTCTGTCAAACATCAAATGGAAACTATCTTGTTATTAATTTATTGTGAAATTGGGCCAGTGCCTGCTAAAAAATTAAACTAAAAAATAAATAAATAATTGGGGGTGGCCGTGGCGCGATAGTTGTGTGTTCGCCTGTCAACCTCATGGTCACAGGTTCGATCCCTGCCGTAGTCTATGTCTTCTTATTTTTCCATTAAAAACCAATTCTTAAAATATATGTCATACAATGAGTTGCTGGTTTACTCATTACATGCTGTTTAGGCATAGAACTAACAACATGTGATTGAGTAAAACTAGTATACCGATAAAATATGACAAAGAATAAAAAAATTAATGCGAATTATAAGGGACATCGATAAATAAGTAACGGAAATTTCTCCGCATTAGTTCAGCCGCCATCCCTGGAGATAAAATCTGAGACAACAACCACCTACAGTCTCCGAATATCGCGCCACACATCTTTCGTATCATTCTTTCTCTTCCTTAACCTCACCCTCACGCCCGCGCTGTGTTGAAACATTTAAAGGGTATTCATAATCCCTTGAGCGCGTGTAGATTATAAAAAAAAAAAAAAAAAAATAGACGAAGAAGTTAATAATTTAAATTTTATAAATTTAGTAGAGTTTTGTATTGCTTTGTCTTCATCTTCCTCGTCATCTGATGATCAATATATTTTTTTTTTAGAAATGTGTGTGTCAGTTATTCAGCAATGGACGTGTTCGTTGCAATGCCGATATGCTAGCCAAGATACCTTAGTAGCGGGTTTGTTTTCGAACGATCCAGGTAGCTTTATCGGTTAAGTCAGTTATATATTGTATAGCATACAAATCTGAAGTTTTGAATTAGCTGTCCCTCAAATTAATAACAATTTTTGAGAGTTGTGTTTGACAACATAATGTTTAGTTCATCATCAGGTTTTTCCTTAGGCGTTACAACAACAAAAAGCAATCCGGATTGCTTAAGGTATGCCACCTAACGCGACCAATACTACAAATAAATTTGGACACAAAGTTTCATTGAAAAGATCAAACCTCCATTTAGAGGAGATCTTTGAAAGTTGAATGAAACTCGCTATTAATCAGTCCACGGACATCTGAATGATATGTCATCGTGTCCTGATCCATATTTTTCTTGACATCATCGATTTCTAAATCCATATCTAAACCTACTCTCTTCCAATATGAATATATCTACGATGCATTAACAACAATAAAAACAGAACTGATAAAAGCCTTAATTTTCAATTATACTATTATGCCCGACCCGAAGGTTTTGTGCAAACTGCAATTTACCCCAGATATAATATGGTGTTGAGGATGCAAAACCTTATGTTTAATAATGATTAATAATAAATCAGAACTAACAAAAAAAACAAAAAAAAAATTAGACGCAATATTCATGCTTTACCGAATCTTATTATTCTCTCTCGAAAATCAGGTAATAAAATCTTTTATTACTTTGCGTTTGTTCTTCATCTGAAAAAATATGTACGATCAGCATAATGTTTGCCGTTTACCTTTGGTTTTCTGACTGATGTACTTAGCACAGTACAAGAAGCCCTCATATTATATTTAGCTATAGCTAACTCCGGCGCCGACCGGCCGTATTTTCAGGCTTCCAGCAGGCAGGATGCAAATTATACGGTAGCTGTCATTACCCTAACTCTACGTTCATATTATGCAGATTCTGGTTCTCAAGATTTTGCAAATCAAAATTATTCGCTTTGGATGGTTATATCTCCGCAACATAGTCCCGCAAAAAGCTGCAGCTGACAGTGCTCGAAAGGGATTGAGCAGACATTTCTATTGGAGTACAATTTAATATATATTTTTAAAGTAATTTTTAACTTAATATTTTATATAAAAAATTACTTTATTTCTTAAGAACATAATTTGAAAAAAAATCGTCCATCCACTTTTGAAATATTGAATAAGAAGTCTATTGAATACCTATACACTCCTGAAAACCAAAGGCTTCTGCAGCTTCTGGTTCTCAATATATTGCAATACAAATTTATTCTCATGATTTATCACCCAAATGCACGCATGGATCGTACAAACTTGTTCATGTAGCTAACAACTTTAATGTTACCACTGACGCTGTTAGAAGGTACGTAATCTAGTTATCATTATGCAGGTTTAAAGCCTATGTGGGTAATATTACCTTTGTTCTTAGTATACTAAATTACTGAGTGGATGATTAAAGGAATAGTTACATAGGTACCTACATACATACCTACAAATGTATATTTAAATGGATTTTAATTATGTAAATTAGGAGGGTAATATGTACACATACATAGATGGAACCTAAGTAGTATGTGGATATATAATGAAAGTGAAGGATGTAGGCGGTAGGTAGATGGAAAAAATTACATTTGAATTCTTGAATATATCAACAAATTATTTGTCGAAGTAAATATCGTTTTGTTAACTTATAAAAACTGCCAAAAATATCTCTTCAGCTACCCCGGATCAATCAATAAAAAAGTATCTCTAAAATTTTAAGAAGGGATTTTTTTTTATTTTTAGTTTTTTGAAATTTTGGCATGCAGTTTTTAGAGTTTATTAATATACATACATGTGATTATAAAATTTAAAATAATTTTTTTAATTTGTTTTAAGAATATTGATAACATTTATGTATATGTGGTGACACACACACACCAAATACACACTGCGACACGTAGCAAAGAGCAATCGAAATAACCGTTCGGGGCGACACAGTTACAAATAGACCAGACCATCTTCAACATTCGACTCAATCAGTTAATCTTCGTTTTCGCCTTCAGCCAGCAACATCTCTTAGCTTAAATAAAATTTTAATAATTTGTAAAAAAAATTGTTAAACAATAAATAGTAAAAAAAACTAAGTTGAGGCTGACTTTTTGTTAGTGCAAACTACAGCACTACATAACCAAGACATCATCCCATCAGTAGTGATCGTACTGATTTATTGATAACCTTACATCATATGCATAGTGCTTAACATATTCGCACCAATTAGTGGCTTAAATCACTTTACCATGACAATCGACATCACCAATAAAACACCACAAAATATTGCCGCACAAATTAATCATCCCTAGGTCATTATCATAAAACTCGTATACTCAACTCAGGAATACGACCCAACCGAAACCCTATAAATTATTATTAATAGTTTTGGATTTCTCCAACTGAAATATAAAAAATCCAATACGAAATTCGGGGAATGTACATATCTTATTTCGGGTAAGTAGGTATACCATTAAGATTTAAGTGTAAAGTGAATTCAGTTCTGGCACACGCTTGTGAAGAAAAATAGTAACAATGACATTCCAATAATTTTTGTATATGAACAAATCCTGAAAAATATTAAAATATTAGATTTAATAGAGAATCGCCTGATTTGACAAACGATATCAAAAGGAATTTAATACACTTTGGTAAAATTGACCATCATATTTATTTATGATAGCATAATAGCAAATACTAGACCATTTGAACACTTATGTAATTAACACCAAGAAAATTAACGAAATAATGGAAATTGCTTACTAGTGCAATTGCGGTATAACATAAAAAACATGTATGTATGAGAGCTTTAAATATAATGATCGAGTAGATGAAGCAGAAAGTTGCGAGGGCGGTCAATCCTATTTAATTATGCATGCCATTTTAGTTTTAGTCATATATGACAGTTCATGCTAAATAAAAGTATGAGGGTTTACAGCTCAGTGATTTGTTCCACAGTAAACTAAAATATTAAATACAATTAGTATCAATTTAAATTAATGGAATTATTAGTATACTTCTTTTAAGGCTGCATTTAGCCGCTATGTAAATCATTATGCAATACGCATTACTGTACACATCTTGTTATGTGAATTACTCTGTACACACGCACAATTAAAATGCATTTTCAATACGTACACACTCTTTTATGTAGGCTCTATACCTGATATTAAATGACTTACTGTATGCTGCTGCTTTTAAACGTAACATAAGGTAATAAATAAGGATTAAATAGATAGCATTACTTAGATATGTTTTCGTTAGTATCTACATGCGTTAATAAATAAAGCTAAAAATATATACCACCTAAGATCAAACACCCAATCTACTACAAACATTGTATTTTTTATATGCGATTACAATGATTCAGTTTTATACATTTCCAAAATATTTGAATCAGCTGGCCCAAAAAATTAAATCAAAAATATCAGGAACAGTTTCAGTTTGGGAACATAAAAAATATCACGTAGGTACTACTCTTTTCGACAGCTATTGCAATTTCAGCAATAGTTCCAGTTGCAGCACTCTATTCTTTTCAGCCAGTTAATTGGCAAGAATAGTGGGGACCTATTGTGAGCCAAATCCGAACGACTAATGTAATTCCGTGAAACGGTTTGTTACTTCCTCGCAAGATGCAGCACAGGGGAAAAAGTTATTGTACCTACAATTGTGCTAATTTTACATTACGGATTACATATTTAGAACTCAGCAACTCCATTGATACAATCCTTAAACCTCAGAAGGAATTACGATACCAACGTACACAAAGAGAAGAATAAACAAACTCAAATTTGTAAAACCACCCTGCTTGGTGCTCATAAATCAAAGTTCCTATTTCATCCCTTATTTCAGAAACCAACTACGTAATTACTGCCATTTGTGTCTGTTCAGATTTATTTACAAACAACTTGGCCAATCCAAGGAGAGGGTAAATTTAGGGTTCGTGTCCCTTCCATAAAATATTCCCTGTTTCACCATGACTGCAGCTAATCCTAATGTATTCTATTCTGTAGAATAGACAAAGGTAGGTTAGGTGCAGTTGGGTTAGAAGGTGACGGAAAGATGCATCCATCAACATACTCTTATGCTGGTCGCTAGAAAGATAATTGGTAAATGTTGGATATGTAAGGTAAAGTAGATAGCAAGGGAAAGGAACTAGCACAAATTAAGGTAGGGGTTGCCACCCTCAACTTTGTACTAACTTGATAGTTGCACAGATGAGATGTATCAAAATGGGAATCTTTTGTACGTTTCACCCTTCAAAATCCATTTGTTTACAGTGTTGTTGTAAATTTTTTATTTAACAAATTAATGAAAAAATCATTTTCAAGGTTCAGTAGTTATCAATTTGGGAATTTCCTTATTTATTTTTGTGGCAGGGAAAAAACTCCAATACATACATTTATGTACATAGTTCTGTACCAAAAACAAAAAAAAATAACCAAACATTTGTATCCAAAATATATTTACTATTTTCGCATGAGCATCTATTATAAATGTCAAAATGAACTTGGGATAGTGCAGTTCATCCGATGGACAACAGAATACAAAGGTAGTGTGAAAGGGAATCAAATGGGTGGATCGAATATACAATTCACGTGAATAACAAAATAGAACTGCTTTATATTTGCCTAAAAAAACTGTCTGCTCGATCCTGATGCTATTTGGACTTTTATGAACAGTAGCACTGCAATTCAACTAGAATAGTCTGACCCAAAATCTGACCTTATGAACACGTCTAAGGCAGGTCTTAATTAAGTTGTTGCACATGAGAGTGACCAACGAATTAACGACTATTCGTTTTGACATTTCGTTCACATGGCTTTCACTTTATTCGTCACGAATATAAGTTGATAAGGACTATTCACATGAGACCGACCAACGACCGACGAATAAACGGATAAATTCCATTTAAAACAATTTACCAACCTAAATTCTTAACAAATTCTAAACAAATTGTAGAAATATGATTTATATTAATGTTTACGACAGAAAAATTTACTTTTTAATCGCCAAAATAAAATAAATTTGAGAAAAAGGTGGATGGTATGTGGAACGCGAATGGAGTTTGTCTGTTCGTAACAATCAGATGCAATTCGAGGCTCGTCGCTCTCATGTGAATAATCCTTTAGTCAGAAGTTTATGAAATTACCGTGTTTATATATGTACATACTTACGGAAAGAAACAAAAGCTTGAGCTGCGTACGTTGACCTCGGCTAAATAAATTTTGGAGATATTTTGTATGAGCTAAAATTTACCAAAGAAATTCTAAATCTAAAAAGCTAATCTAATTTTGGTACGAAATTTCGAGCCCTCAAAACACCAGGCGCACATTCCACTCTTTTCCACACTTTTCTTGACAAGGGCCAACGGCCCATAATGTAACTATTGAAAATGCCAAATAAAATGAAGGTTAATTGAACAGAAATTATTTGTTAATATATTTTAGACAAGCAACATCATCACAGAACTAATAATAATAATAATAGAAGTTACCAAATATAAGTAATAATTGTTCAGTAGTAGTAATTGACGGGTAATTTATTTACATACACATACAAAACATCGCAAAGCACTCCCACATAACTTATGTCGATTTCGTTTCAATAATAGGATTCGTCTCCAAAAAGAGATTAAATACGGATCTGTTTTTCCAGAAAAAATGGTTTTAATTTGAAACGAATCTGAGTTTCAGAAAAAAAAAAATTGACGGCGGATCGGCACCAGATCCATGTTTTTATTGAAACGAAATCCACATTGGATTCACAATAACTCAAATTTAATCCAAGAAACTAAAACTAAATTAAATAATTGTTCAGTGGTTAAGGTTGGTGGGTATTTAAATGAAAAAAATTAATTAAATTGATGCGAAAAATAGTGAATAACAAATCCAAAAACTACCTTATTCCTTACCACCAAACTCAAGAAATCGCCATGCTGCAACCTGCGTCGAACTTCCCTCATTTTTTGGTTATTTATGTATAAACGGCTGCTGACATTGTGCACCGTCGGATTAACGTGTTCTTCAACATGAATCAGAAATTCAGTTTGCTTGATTCCAGTTGCATTGATTTGAATGTAATTGGTTCTGTTTTTCCCAATAACGTTGCATCCATATTGAAGATAAATTCGTCGACCACAGTGAGAGGGCGTAGTTAAGATCCAATTGGACTGTCGATAATCCAGAGGTGGATGTATACAAATTGATGTGCTGTTAAAGCGCTAGAAAGTAAAAGAAAAAGCAGAAGAAATTAAAAAAAAATAGCTTTCGCTTTAGAGGTTTTGTGTTCACGACGACTTACCGTAAGTGCCATTATTTAAATGATGCCTCGACTTTTTGGATTAGGTTTTATAATCTTTCTCGAACACTATAAACATAATAAAAAACAATGTTTATTAATTTTAATTCTCGGTAACGAGTGCCATGAAATAATTGCCAATAGGTACGAGAATGTTGGACTTGTCGAAGTAAAATGACGACATGGACAATTTTTAAAAAGGGAACATCGTTACGTTCGTGGCCACTTTCTTAACGCTAGAACAACTTTAAACAGCGGAAAAGGATTTCTGATTTGATCCAATAAGAATCATATCAGAACTCCATCAATTTAATCAAGAGCCACATACCTAATCTTTTAGCCAAACTTTTAAGTTTTCGAGTTTTTTTATTTACAAAATTATAAATTTTAATGAATATTATAGGAATACAATATAATCGAAATCACAACATGAATCAGGAACTAGTACTATAGGAATGAGTTAAAATTTAAAACCAAAATAGGCTAACCAAACGGTATTATCACAGTCACAGATGAGTAAATAACCCATACCCCGTTTATATGAGTGAATTGAGGAATCGAATCGAATCGAATTGAGATTTCGATTCAGGTATATGGCCTCTTGGGATCGGAAGATTGAATTAAAATGGAATCGAAGTGACAATTTGAGTTTACAGAATAAACAACAAAAACATGCAACAGAAAAAAATACAAAGAAAACGGAAAACCACTGAACACAAAAAACACTATTGGTGCACACACACACCAAGAATCAGATGTGAATTCGATTCCTCAATTCCTCGATTCAGGTATATAAATACATTTTCGATTCGATTCAGCTCTTCTAGTGGGATCGGATCGAGTAATCCTATTTTAATCCGATTCAAGTATACAAAGACCTAAATCCTGATTCAATACCGATTCAATTCTCCATATAAACGTAGTACCAGTTAGATAAGTGGATTGGTGGATCGAACCGAATCTTAATTGAAATTTCGATTCAGGTATATGGCCTCGCGGATCAAGAGATTGAATTAAGTCCCCTTTGACACGAGAATGCTGAGTTGCCGTAAACTGGGAGTTTGATGGCGAGAATGGCAAGAAGTGAGGGGAATGAAAAAAGTCTCCCCGGTCAACGATTTGAAGAAAGTTTTCAGTTTCCTTCTCAGTTTCTTGTTGCCAGTTTCTTCGTGTGAAAAGTACGTGGCAATTAATGGAGAACGTCAAAAAATCTCCAGGAACTGGTTTACCTGTGTGAAAGGGGACTAAAATGGAATCGAAGTGACAATAGGGGTATTCACGATCCCGTGCAACTCGTCTAGTATCATTGTAAAATGCAAAAGCGCAACTTATTTTTGCACCACAACAACAACTTACACTGACTAATGCCGAATTTACGCGACTGCCAAGTTCGCAGTATTTACTGCCAAAATGCTGCTGTCATTAATTTAATTAACGACATTCGCTTACACGAAACTAAAATAATGACAGATAAAAATACTGCAAACACTGGCAGTAAAGAATGAGCAACTTCATTCTGTATTGCAAGATGTCATTATTTGAAAATTGTTATCAGTACTGAATTTACACGATGTCAGTATTATGCCACAACTTAACGAAAATTCTGGCTGGCAGTTTTTTAATAACAAATATACTGCCAGATTTTCTACTATTTAAAGGACAAATAAAATAATGCCAAGGTTTTGACAGTAATACTGCCAATTTGGCAGTCGTGTAAATCCGGCATAAGATTAAAAGAAAAACATGTTTACTTTTACTATATCCTAACCCTATTGCAACTGAAAAATACAATGGTGCAAAATTTGCCTGCTGTCGTTGACAGTTTGGCAGCTGTTTTTTCTGTCAGAAATGTTTGTGTTCAAACTGATTTGGCATTTTTACTCCAGAGTTGCAATAGAATAGAAAATGTGAGTTAAAGATTTACAGGAAAAAATTTAATTTCGCACTTTTACACCCTTTTGTTGTATCGGATCGTGAATACCCCTAATCTCAATTTACAAAGAGTGTGTTTCTTTATTCATAGTATGTCCAGAATATTCGGAATACCAGTTTTGCGTTTCTGTATTATATGGAATATTCGGAATAAACTATAGACAACAAAAAGGCTACTTTCACATAAGCATGCTGAATTGCCGGCAAGTGGATGTTTTAACGGCGAGAAGGGCAAGAAGTAAGGGACATTTCCCTTACTTCTTGCCATTATCGGCATTAAACTCAATTTTTGTATGTGAAAACGGTCAAACATGCAACAGAAACAAACCAAAGAAAAGGGAAACCCTGTGAACACAAAAAGACTTGTTGCACACGCACTCAAAGAATCGGATGCGAATTGGATTCTTCAATTCCTCGATTCAGGTATGCATATATATTTTCAATTCGATCCAGTTCGTCTAGTGGGATCGGATCGAGTAATCCGATTTTAATCCGATTCAACTATACAGCGACCTAAATCCTGATTCAATAACGATTCAATTCTCTATATAAATGTCGAAATACATAAGCTGCATGAATTAAAAAAAAGGATTATGACACTTCTTTGTTTCGACAATTTTATTGACTTCATATGTGAAACAAAATTCATTAATCCACAAACAAACAACAACAATTTGCAGAATTAGTATCACTTATGTCGTCAATAAAATTTGAAATACAAGGAAGTGTCGGAATCCTGCTCTTTATATTCATGCTATGCTGCGTTTTGTCATGAATATTTAACACAAAATTACGACACTTCTTTGTTTTTTTTTTAATTTTAATGTCGTCACCAGAGATAGAAATCCATTAATCCACAAAAAAAAAACAATTTGCAGATTTTTAATATCTGGTGCCGTGAATAAAATTAAAAAAAAACAAAGAAGTGTTGTTATCTTGGTTTGTATTATTCATGGCGTTTTATTATCTATGGGTGGGGATTATTTTTTAACACGTATTACAAAAACAACAGGAGAACCAGGTTTCAATCGGGGTTTTCTATCTGCGTTTGCAAATATTTTAGCGAGCTGCATTCAAATTCCAAAGATTTCCTCTCAAAATCGAGATTTGTTTTTTTCAATGACTTCATTCAATAACAGAACTATTAGCGGAGCGACTTTCCATTAGGGGAGCACGCGTAGAACTGTGGTTTTTTTTACAGTGAGCTAGGGGTCACTATAGAACAGCTTTAAAATTTTACGGTGAGAAAACACTGTTAAATATGATTAAAAAATGTTTTAATTTTCAATTCTGGCCTTTTTAGTACAAAACTTTGGTTCAATTTGTCTATAAATTAGAAGGTATTTCAACACACGGATACTTACATTCGGTAGATTTATTATTAAAGATAATTATTAAAACGGTTTTAATATGAAAATATAAGTTCTTCTATTTGTAACATATTTGTAAAGTTTGAAATATCAATCCACAATACAAAAAATTCGCGGCAACGAAAAACTGTTTTGACAGTTCTTGTTAATCTTCCCTCTGGTAGTGTTCTGATAAGTTTTTTTGTACCTAGGTACCTTTTTTTGGGGAAATTTTAATGGAAACATTTTTTGGATTAAAAGTACAAGTGTAGTTTTTTTCAATAATAAAATTTACGTGAAAACATTTTGTAATGAAGCATTAAAATTTCACCCCCCCACCTACGCGCTTGCCTTTTTGAGCCGATATTGGTATGCGGTACAAGCCGCCTGCCGACTGCGGTACGTCATACATATACCCCATATACTCGTTCTTCCTACAATATCTCTCTTTCCATCTACGCTCATGTCCTCATATCCGCAACGTATATTTAAAATAAATTCATGACCTACCTACTTACCTAAACAACAAGTTCCCTTTCCCGCCTACACTTTCATAAAAACTAAATACTTACCCTACCGGGCCACACGCTCTAATAGCATGCGCACCACGCAACAGTTCATCATCAACTGATTGCTTATCAGTCAAAGTACTAAATTCACCACCACCAAGAGGAGTAGCTGATAATACCCATCAAGTGTGGTGAATAGAATAAGAAGAATAAGAAGAGCTTATCAACCAGATCTCCACTGAAGTTAACAACTGGGCAATGAACAAGCGACCTCGATGGTGAATTACAAACAGTCGATAGACGTACCATCTATTCCCCGTCCCCTCGCTATGGTATAGAATGTTGTACCAGAAATAACCGTTTGATTGCCAGCGAAAGCTGTTTGATTGCCGACGAAAGTCGTTTGATTGCCGGTGAAAAACGTTTGATTGCCAGCGAAAGCTGTTTGATTGCCGACGAAAGTCGTTTGATTACCGGTCAGAACCATTTGATTGCCAGCGAAAGCTGTTTGATTGCACACGAATGTCGTTTGATTGCCGGAGAGAACCATTTGATTGCCAGCGAAAGCTGTTTGATTGACGACGTAAGTGGTTTGATTGCCGGTGAGAACCGTTTGATTGCCAGCGAAAGCTATTTGATTGCCGACGAAATTCGTTTGATTGCCGGCGAAAACTGTTTGATTGCCAGTCGACGCAAGACGTTTATATTGCTAACGAAAACCATTGGGTGCCTCCCGAAGAATAATAAAGTGCTGGGAACATAAACACTTACCGCACCATCAGCGTATAAAAAGCAACAATATTTCAGTACCTATATCCGAGAGGAGAACATGATTTAATTAGGACAGCAAACGAAGAAGTACGACGGACCTTATTAACCACGGCAAAATAAAACCACGAGAATATTGATAACAACTTAATTGTATATTTAATTTTAAGAATATACAAATCATAATAAAAGAGTTACAAATAAATACCCTTCAAAAACTAAATCTTTTTGTACTTACTTTGGTTAGAACCTTGGAACCAAACGAGGTAAGACTCAGCCTTCGATAACAAAGTACATCACAAATTTGCGCCCGAGCAGGGACCTGTCAGAAGGATCAACGGAACTCTTAACATACCTGTAATGTTTTAAAGGCAACACCGACCGTAATTTTCCGATTTATCCGATAAGTCCTTTAAAAGGATTCAACCGTACCGAAGCCTCCGACAATTTTTGACCCTTCGAAAGGTTCACCGAAACCGCACCGCAAAATTAATCTAGGCGTATCCAACGAGGTACACCGAAACTTCACCGAAAACTAGATCTATCCAAACCTGATTGAATAAACCAAAAATCCCACGAGGTACACCAAATCCAAATGAGAGGGCGTAGTTAAGATCCAATTGGACTGTCGATAATCCAGAGGTGGATGTATACAAATTGATGTGCTGTTAAAGCGCTAGAAAGTAAAAGAAAAAGCAGAAGAAATTAAAAAAAATTAGCTTTCGCTTTAGAGGTTTTGTGTTCACGACGACTTACCGTAAGTGCCATTATTTAAATGATGCCTCGACTTTTTGGATTAGGTTTTATAATCTTTCTCGAACACTATAAACATAATAAAAAACAATGTTTATTAATTTTAATTCTCGGTAACGAGTGCCATGAAATAATTGCTAATAGGTACGAGAATGTTGGACTTGTCGAAGTAAAATGACGACATGGACAATTTTTAAAAAGGGAACATCGTTACGTTCGTGGCCATTTTCTTAACGCTAGAACAACTTTAAACAGCGGAAAAGGATTTCTGATTTGATCCAATAAGAATCATATCAGAACTCCATCAATTTAATCAAGAGCCACATACCTAATCTTTTAGCCAAACTTTTAAGTTTTCGAGTTTTTTTATTTACAAAATTATAAATTTTAATGAATATTATAGGAATACAATATAATCGCAATCACAACATGAATCAGGAACTAGTACTATAGGAATGAGTTAAAATTTAAAACCAAAATAGGCTAACCAAACGGTATTATCACAGTCACAGATGAGTAAATAACCCATACCCCGTTTATATGAGTGAATTGAGGAATCGAATCGAATCGAATTGAGATTTCGATTCAGGTATATGGCCTCTTGGGATCGGAAGATTGAATTAAAATGGAATCGAAGTGACAATTTGAGTTTACAGAATAAACAACAAAAACATGCAACAGAAAAAAATACAAAGAAAACGGAAAACCACTGAACACAAAAAACACTATTGGTGCACACACACACCAAGAATCAGATGTGAATTCGATTCCTCAATTCCTCGATTCAGGTATATAAATACATTTTCGATTCGATTCAGCTCTTCTAGTGGGATCGGATCGAGTAATCCTATTTTAATCCGATTCAAGTATACAAAGACCTAAATCCTGATTCAATACCGATTCAATTCTCCATATAAACGTAGTACCAGTTAGATAAGTGGATTGGTGGATCGAACCGAATCTTAATTGAAATTTCGATTCAGGTATATGGCCTCGCGGATCAAGAGATTGAATTAAGTCCCCTTTGACACGAGAATGCTGAGTTGCCGTAAACTGGGAGTTTGATGGCGAGAATGGCAAGAAGTGAGGGGAATGAAAAAAGTCTCCCCGGTCAACGATTTGAAGAAAGTTTTCAGTTTCCTTCTCAGTTTCTTGTTGCCAGTTTCTTCGTGTGAAAAGTACGTGGCAATTAATGGAGAACGTCAAAAAATCTCCAGGAACTGGTTTACCTGTGTGAAAGGGGACTAAAATGGAATCGAAGTGACAATAGGGGTATTCACGATCCCGTGCAACTCGTCTAGTATCATTGTAAAATGCAAAAGCGCAACTTATTTTTGCACCACAACAACAACTTACACTGACTAATGCCGAATTTACGCGACTGCCAAGTTCGCAGTATTTACTGCCAAAATGCTGCTGTCATTAATTTAATTAACGACATTCGCTTACACGAAACTAAAATAATGACAGATAAAAATACTGCAAACACTGGCAGTAAAGAATGAGCAACTTCATTCTGTATTGCAAGATGTCATTATTTGAAAATTGTTATCAGTACTGAATTTACACGATGTCAGTATTATGCCACAACTTAACGAAAATTCTGGCTGGCAGTTTTTTAATAACAAATATACTGCCAGATTTTCTACTATTTAAAGGACAAATAAAATAATGCCAAGGTTTTGACAGTAATACTGCCAATTTGGCAGTCGTGTAAATCCGGCATAAGATTAAAAGAAAAACATGTTTACTTTTACTATATCCTAACCCTATTGCAACTGAAAAATACAATGGTGCAAAATTTGCCTGCTGTCGTTGACAGTTTGGCAGCTGTTTTTTCTGTCAGAAATGTTTGTGTTCAAACTGATTTGGCATTTTTACTCCAGAGTTGCAATAGAATAGAAAATGTGAGTTAAAGATTTACAGGAAAAAATTTAATTTCGCACTTTTACACCCTTTTGTTGTATCGGATCGTGAATACCCCTAATCTCAATTTACAAAGAGTGTGTTTCTTTATTCATAGTATGTCCAGAATATTCGGAATACCAGTTTTGCGTTTCTGTATTATATGGAATATTCGGAATAAACTATAGACAACAAAAAGGCTACTTTCACATAAGCATGCTGAATTGCCGGCAAGTGGATGTTTTAACGGCGAGAAGGGCAAGAAGTAAGGGACATTTCCCTTACTTCTTGCCATTATCGGCATTAAACTCAATTTTTGTATGTGAAAACGGTCAAACATGCAACAGAAACAAACCAAAGAAAAGGGAAACCCTGTGAACACAAAAAGACTTGTTGCACACGCACTCAAAGAATCGGATGCGAATTGGATTCTTCAATTCCTCGATTCAGGTATGCATATATATTTTCAATTCGATCCAGTTCGTCTAGTGGGATCGGATCGAGTAATCCGATTTTAATCCGATTCAACTATACAGCGACCTAAATCCTGATTCAATAACGATTCAATTCTCTATATAAATGTCGAAATACATAAGCTGCATGAATTAAAAAAAAGGATTATGACACTTCTTTGTTTCGACAATTTTATTGACTTCATATGTGAAACAAAATTCATTAATCCACAAACAAACAACAACAATTTGCAGAATTAGTATCACTTATGTCGTCAATAAAATTTGAAATACAAGGAAGTGTCGGAATCCTGCTCTTTATATTCATGCTATGCTGCGTTTTGTCATGAATATTTAACACAAAATTACGACACTTCTTTGTTTTTTTTTTAATTTTAATGTCGTCACCAGAGATAGAAATCCATTAATCCACAAAAAAAAAACAATTTGCAGATTTTTAATATCTGGTGCCGTGAATAAAATTAAAAAAAACAAAGAAGTGTTGTTATCTTGGTTTGTATTATTCATGGCGTTTTATTATCTATGGGTGGGGATTATTTTTTAACACGTATTACAAAAACAACAGGAGAACCAGGTTTCAATCGGGGTTTTCTATCTGCGTTTGCAAATATTTTAGCGAGCTGCATTCAAATTCCAAAGATTTCCTCTCAAAATCGAGATTTGTTTTTTTCAATGACTTCATTCAATAACAGAACTATTAGCGGAGCGACTTTCCATTAGGGGAGCACGCGTAGAACTGTGGTTTTTTTTACAGTGAGCTAGGGGTCACTATAGAACAGCTTTAAAATTTTACGGTGAGAAAACACTGTTAAATATGATTAAAAAATGTTTTAATTTTCAATTCTGGCCTTTTTAGTACAAAACTTTGGTTCAATTTGTCTATAAATTAGAAGGTATTTCAACACACGGATACTTACATTCGGTAGATTTATTATTAAAGATAATTATTAAAACGGTTTTAATATGAAAATATAAGTTCTTCTATTTGTAACATATTTGTAAAGTTTGAAATATCAATCCACAATACAAAAAATTCGCGGCAACGAAAAACTGTTTTGACAGTTCTTGTTAATCTTCCCTCTGGTAGTGTTCTGATAAGTTTTTTTGTACCTAGGTACCTTTTTTTGGGGAAATTTTAATGGAAACATTTTTTGGATTAAAAGTACAAGTGTAGTTTTTTTCAATAATAAAATTTACGTGAAAACATTTTGTAATGAAGCATTAAAATTTCACCCCCCCACCTACGCGCTTGCCTTTTTGAGCCGATATTGGTATGCGGTACAAGCCGCCTGCCGACTGCGGTACGTCATACATATACCCCATATACTCGTTCTTCCTACAATATCTCTCTTTCCATCTACGCTCATGTCCTCATATCCGCAACGTATATTTAAAATAAATTCATGACCTACCTACTTACCTAAACAACAAGTTCCCTTTCCCGCCTACACTTTCATAAAAACTAAATACTTACCCTACCGGGCCACACGCTCTAATAGCATGCGCACCACGCAACAGTTCATCATCAACTGATTGCTTATCAGTCAAAGTACTAAATTCACCACCACCAAGAGGAGTAGCTGATAATACCCATCAAGTGTGGTGAATAGAATAAGAAGAATAAGAAGAGCTTATCAACCAGATCTCCACTGAAGTTAACAACTGGGCAATGAACAAGCGACCTCGATGGTGAATTACAAACAGTCGATAGACGTACCATCTATTCCCCGTCCCCTCGCTATGGTATAGAATGTTGTACCAGAAATAACCGTTTGATTGCCAGCGAAAGCTGTTTGATTGCCGACGAAAGTCGTTTGATTGCCGGTGAAAAACGTTTGATTGCCAGCGAAAGCTGTTTGATTGCCGACGAAAGTCGTTTGATTACCGGTCAGAACCATTTGATTGCCAGCGAAAGCTGTTTGATTGCACACGAATGTCGTTTGATTGCCGGAGAGAACCATTTGATTGCCAGCGAAAGCTGTTTGATTGACGACGTAAGTGGTTTGATTGCCGGTGAGAACCGTTTGATTGCCAGCGAAAGCTATTTGATTGCCGACGAAATTCGTTTGATTGCCGGCGAAAACTGTTTGATTGCCAGTCGACGCAAGACGTTTATATTGCTAACGAAAACCATTGGGTGCCTCCCGAAGAATAATAAAGTGCTGGGAACATAAACACTTACCGCACCATCAGCGTATAAAAAGCAACAATATTTCAGTACCTATATCCGAGAGGAGAACATGATTTAATTAGGACAGCAAACGAAGAAGTACGACGGACCTTATTAACCACGGCAAAATAAAACCACGAGAATATTGATAACAACTTAATTGTATATTTAATTTTAAGAATATACAAATCATAATAAAAGAGTTACAAATAAATACCCTTCAAAAACTAAATCTTTTTGTACTTACTTTGGTTAGAACCTTGGAACCAAACGAGGTAAGACTCAGCCTTCGATAACAAAGTACATCACAAATTTGCGCCCGAGCAGGGACCTGTCAGAAGGATCAACGGAACTCTTAACATACCTGTAATGTTTTAAAGGCAACACCGACCGTAATTTTCCGATTTATCCGATAAGTCCTTTAAAAGGATTCAACCGTACCGAAGCCTCCGACAATTTTTGACCCTTCGAAAGGTTCACCGAAACCGCACCGCAAAATTAATCTAGGCGTATCCAACGAGGTACACCGAAACTTCACCGAAAACTAGATCTATCCAAACCTGATTGAATAAACCAAAAATCCCACGAGGTACACCAAATCCAAATGAGAGGGCGTAGTTAAGATCCAATTGGACTGTCGATAATCCAGAGGTGGATGTATACAAATTGATGTGCTGTTAAAGCGCTAGAAAGTAAAAGAAAAAGCAGAAGAAATTAAAAAAAATTAGCTTTCGCTTTAGAGGTTTTGTGTTCACGACGACTTACCGTAAGTGCCATTATTTAAATGATGCCTCGACTTTTTGGATTAGGTTTTATAATCTTTCTCGAACACTATAAACATAATAAAAAACAATGTTTATTAATTTTAATTCTCGGTAACGAGTGCCATGAAATAATTGCTAATAGGTACGAGAATGTTGGACTTGTCGAAGTAAAATGACGACATGGACAATTTTTAAAAAGGGAACATCGTTACGTTCGTGGCCATTTTCTTAACGCTAGAACAACTTTAAACAGCGGAAAAGGATTTCTGATTTGATCCAATAAGAATCATATCAGAACTCCATCAATTTAATCAAGAGCCACATACCTAATCTTTTAGCCAAACTTTTAAGTTTTCGAGTTTTTTTATTTACAAAATTATAAATTTTAATGAATATTATAGGAATACAATATAATCGCAATCACAACATGAATCAGGAACTAGTACTATAGGAATGAGTTAAAATTTAAAACCAAAGTAGACTAACCAAACGGTATTATCACAGTCACAGATGAGTAAATAACCCAGTTAGATAAGTGGATTGGTGGATCGAACTGAATCTTAATTGAAATTTCGATTCAGGTATATGGCCTCGCGGATCAAGAGATTGAATTAAGTCCCCTTTGACACGAGAATGCTGAGTTGCCGTAAACTGGGAGTTTGATGGCGAGAATGGCAAGAAGTGAGGGGAATGAAAAAAGTCTCCCCGGTCAACGATTTGAAGAAAGTTTTCAGTTTCCTTCTCAGTTTCTTGTTGCCAGTTTCTTCGTGTGAAAACTACGTGGCAATTAATGGAGAACGTCAAAAAATCTCCAGGAACTGGTTTACCTGTGTGAAAGCGGACTAAAATGGAATCGAAGTGACAATAGGGGTATTCACGATCCCGTGCAACTCGTCTAGTATCATTGTAAAATGCAAAAGCGCAACTTATTTTTGCACCACAACAACAACTTACACTGACTAATGCCGAATTTACGCGACTGCCAAGTTCGCAGTATTTACTGCCAAAATGCTGCTGTCATTAATTTAATTAACGACATTCGCTTACACGAAACTAAAATAATGACAGATAAAAATACTGCAAACACTGGCAGTAAAGAATGAGCAACTTCATTCTGTATTGCAAGATGTCATTATTTGAAAATTGTTATCAGTACTGAATTTACACGATGTCAGTATTATGCCACAACTTAACGAAAATTCTGGCTGGCAGTTTTTTAATAACAAATATACTGCCAGATTTTCTACTATTTAAAGGACAAATAAAATAATGCCAAGGTTTTGACAGTAATACTGCCAATTTGGCAGTCGTGTAAATCCGGCATAAGATTAAAAGAAAAACATGTTTACTTTTACTATATCCTAACCCTATTGCAACTGAAAAATACAATGGTGCAAAATTTGCCTGCTGTCGTTGACAGTTTGGCAGCTGTTTTTTCTGTCAGAAATGTTTGTGTTCAAACTGATTTGGCATTTTTACTCCAGAGTTGCAATAGAATAGAAAATGTGAGTTAAAGATTTACAGGAAAAAATTTAATTTCGCACTTTTACACCCTTTTGTTGTATCGGATCGTGAATACCCCTAATCTCAATTTACAAAGAGTGTGTTTCTTTATTCATAGTGTGTCCAGAATATTCGGAATACCAGTTTTGCGTTTCTGTATTATATGGAATATTCGGAATAAACTATAGACAACAAAAAGGCTACTTTCACATAAGCATGCTGAATTGCCGGCAAGTGGATGTTTTAACGGCGAGAAGGGCAAGAAGTAAGGGACATTTCCCTTACTTCTTGCCATTATCGGCATTAAACTCAATTTTTGTATGTGAAAACGGTCAAACATGCAACAGAATAAAACCAAAGAAAAGGGAAACCCTGTGAACACAAAAAGACTTGTTGCACACGCACTCAAAGAATCGGATGTGAATTGGATTCTTCAATTCCTCGATTCAGGTATGCATATATATTTTCAATTCGATCCAGTTCGTCTAGTGGGATCGGATCGAGTAATCCGATTTTAATCCGATTCAACTATACAGCGACCTAAATCCTGATTCAATAACGATTCAATTCTCTATATAAATGTCGAAATACATAAGCTGCATGAATTAAAAAAAAGGATTATGACACTTCTTTGTTTCGACAATTTTATTGACTTCATATGTGAAACAAAATTCATTAATCCACAAACAAACAACAACAATTTGCAGAATTAGTATCACTTAAGTCGTCAATAAAATTTGAAATACAAGGAAGTGTCGGAATCCTGCTCTTTATATTCATGCTATGCTGCGTTTTGTCATGAATATTTAACACAAAATTACGACACTTCTTTGTTTTTTTTTTAATTTTAATGTCGTCACCAGAGATAGAAATCCATTAATCCACAAAAAAAAACAATTTGCAGATTTTTAATATCTGGTGCCGTGAATAAAATTAAAAAAAACAAAGAAGTGTTGTTATCTTGGTTTGTATTATTCATGGCGTTTTATTATCTATGGGTGGGGATTATTTTTTAACACGTATTACAAAAACAACAGGAGAACCAGGTTTCAATCGGGGTTTTCTATCTGCGTTTGCAAATATTTTAGCGAGCTGCATTCAAATTCCAAAGATTTCCTCTCAAAATCGAGATTTGTTTTTTTCAATGACTTCATTCAATAACAGAACTATTAGCGGAGCGACTTTCCATTAGGGGAGCACGCGTAGAACTGTGGTTTTTTTTACAGTGAGCTAGGGGTCACTATAGAACAGCTTTAAAATTTTACGGTGAGAAAACACTGTTAAATATGATTAAAAAATGTTTTAATTTTCAATTCTGGCCTTTTTAGTACAAAACTTTGGTTCAATTTGTCTTTAAATTAGAAGGTATTTCAACACACTGATACTTACATTCGGTAGATTTATTATTAAAGATAATTATTAAAACGGTTTTAATATGAAAATATAAGTTCTTCTATTTGTAACATATTTGTAAAGTTTGAAATATCAATCCACAATACAAAAAATTCGCGGCAACGAAAAACTGTTTTGACAGTTCTTGTTAATCTTCCCTCTGGTAGTGTTCTGATAAGTTTTTTTGTACCTAGGTACCTTTTTTTGGGGAAATTTTAATGGAAACATTTTTTGGATTAAAAGTACAAGTGTAGTTTTTTTCAATAATAAAATTTACGTGAAAACATTTTGTAATGAAGCATTAAAATTTCACCCCCCCACCTACGCGCTTGCCTTTTTGAGCCGATATTGGTATGCGGTACAAGCCGCCTGCCGACTGCGGTACGTCATACATATACCCCATATACTCGTTCTTCCTACAATATCTCTCTTTCCATCTACGCTCATGTCCTCATATCCGCAACGTATATTTAAAATAAATTCATGACCTACCTACTTACCTAAACAACAAGTTCCCTTTCCCGCCTACACTTTCATAAAAACTAAATACTTACCCTACCGGGCCACACGCTCTAATAGCATGCGCACCACGCAACAGTTCATCATCAACTGATTGCTTATCAGTCAAAGTACTAAATTCACCACCACCAAGAGGAGTAGCTGATAATACCCATCAAGTGTGGTGAATAGAATAAGAAGAATAAGAAGAGCTTATCAACCAGATCTCCACTGAAGTTAACAACTGGGCAATGAACAAGCGACCTCGATGGTGAATTACAAACAGTCGATAGACGTACCATCTATTCCCCGTCCCCTCGCTATGGTATAGAATGTTGTACCAGAAATAACCGTTTGATTGCCAGCGAAAGCTGTTTGATTGCCGACGAAAGTCGTTTGATTGCCGGTGAAAAACGTTTGATTGCCAGCGAAAGCTGTTTGATTGCCGACGAAAGTCGTTTGATTACCGGTCAGAACCATTTGATTGCCAGCGAAAGCTGTTTGATTGCACACGAATGTCGTTTGATTGCCGGAGAGAACCATTTGATTACCAGCGAAAGCTGTTTGATTGACGACGTAAGTGGTTTGATTGCCGGTGAGAACCGTTTGATTGCCAGCGAAAGCTATTTGATTGCCGACGAAATTCGTTTGATTGCCGGCGAAAACTGTTTGATTGCCAGTCGACGCAAGACGTTTATATTGCTAACGAAAACCATTGGGTGCCTCCCGCAGAATAATAAAGTGCTGGGAACATAAACACTTACCGCACCATCAGCGTATAAAAAGCAACAATATTTCAGTACCTATATCCGAGAGGAGAACATGATTTAATTAGGACAGCAAACGAAGAAGTACGACGGACCTTATTAACCACGGCAAAATAAAACCACGAGAATATTGATAACAACTTAATTGTATATTTAATTTTAAGAATATACAAATCATAATAAAAGAGTTACAAATAAATACCCTTCAAAAACTAAATCTTTTTGTACTTACTTTGGTTAGAACCTTGGAACCCAACGAGGTAAGACTCAGCCTTCGATAACAAAGTACATCACAAATTTGCGCCCGAGCAGGGACCTGTCAGAAGGATCAACGGAACTCTTAACATACCTGTAATGTTTTAAAGGCAACACCGACCGTAATTTTCCGATTTATCCGATAAGTCCTTTAAAAGGATTCAACCGTACCGAAGCCTCCGACAATTTTTGACCCTTTGAAAGGTTCACCGAAACCGCACCGCAAAATTAATCTAGGCGTATCCAACGAGGTACACCGAAACTTCACCGAAAACTAGATCTATCCAAACCTGATTGAATAAACCAAAAATCCCACGAGGTACACCAAATCCGAACCGAAAAACAGATCTATCCGAACCCGACAGAATAAACCGAAAATCCCACGGGGTACACCGAATCCGCACCAGAAAAGAGATCTAGCCGAACTAATCCCACGAGGTACACCGAAGCCTCACCGAAAACTAGATCTATACGAACACGTTTGAATAAACCGAAAATCCCACGAGGTACACCAAATCCGAATAGAAAAATAAATCTATCCGAACCGATCCGACGAGTTACACCGAAACCTCACCAAAAACTAGATCTAGCCGAACCAGATTAAATAAACCGAAAATCCCAAGAGGTACAAAAAAAAGGAAAATATATACTAACTTAAATAAACCGAACCGAAAATAAAATGTCTGATATCGAAGAAAGTTTTGACATATTCGCCAGCCTAGGGGCTATATATCTGCTCAAGAAAACAGAGCTCGTTGGACGGATGAAAAACTTAGGGTTGGATACTAAAGGTACCATGAATGCACTCCGTGCCCGTTTCCGTACCTACATAAAGGAGGCACGGGCTCGCAAATCCACGCAGAACCTCTGTGAGGAAGTGGAGAAACTGCTAATCGAGCGAGAATACGCCGACTACAGTTTATGGACACCAAATTCGGCAAAGAGTAGAGACTCCGAAATTAGTGCCAAGGAAAACAGAATGCCGGAACAATTGCCGTACAATTTTAGTAACCAGCCTTCCAACCGCAAGCCATCCCAATGTTCGAACAAACACCACCACCGCCGCTACTTCCACGACCTACTCATTCCCGGCGGATGCATACCCAGCCACAACGGAATTCGACCGATTAACCGGGTTGTCTGAATTCAGGGAATTCTATTACGCCCAGGGACTGGACACCCATCAAAGCCATAACCCTGTCGTTCCGAACACCTCAGGTACTGTTCAGCCAATTAGGCCACAACAAGCCACATACGCACACCCGTTGTATCCCACCGATAAATTACCACCCAGCCGAGAGGCGGAAGTAATGAACGTAGTCCGCAAATGGGGCCTTAGGTTCGATGCCTCTGGCAACGCAATTGAATTTATCAAAAGGGTGGAAGAATTGACCGAGTGCTATAAAATTCTGCCCGGTGAAATGTTACGTACCCTCCCGGAAATTTTCAGGAACACTGCCTTAGAGTGGTATCGCATAAATCGGGATAAATTAAAGGTCTGGGCAGACTTTCAAAAGGCCTTCCTAGGGTATTTCCTGCCAGTTCGGTTCGTAAATAAATTAGAGGAAGAAATCTCTACGAGCAACACAATATTTGATACATCAACACCCCACGACGCGTATGAATGAGAGTATTGACCGAATATACGACAATCTTAAGCCTGAATATAACCTTTACATTCGGCGTAAAGATTTCAGAACTGTGGAGGAATTGACGGCATTGGCGGAAGAATTTGAGTACATCCAAAGAGAAGATCAAAATCAAACCACAGCAGTGGCTCCCAAACCCATCCCTAGGTTGTCTTCTATGGCCTCTCAGCGTAGGTATGATCATGTGCCCGCAGCTCCGATGGACAAATACGATCGCATGACTCACTGCTGCAATTGTAAGCAGCGTGGGCACTCAAAGGTGAATTGCCGCCGCCCCTTTCGACAGTTCTGTTCCTTCTGTGGCGAAGATGGGCGGATGGCGCGTGAGTGCCCTTGTCAACCGCAAAACAGTAGGGCTTCCGCATTGAATATATCAACCCACCCCGTTTCACAGTCAAAGCTACAATCGAAGGCGGAAAATGCCACATCGAAAGCCAATGCACCACCGCCGATCGAAACTATTCTAGATGCAAAGATTATTGAAGTAGGAGGGGGGAATAACAATGAATCCGCTATGAACAACCCTCCCTCAAGCAGCCGCGCGGAAATTTTATCCCACGATACCTACACCCCCTCTAGGGGCGACGAAATTAGCCCAGCAGCCTAAAGTAATGCCCGACTTAGAATTATGGTCGGACCCGCGATATTTTCTGCCTATGAGTCTGTATGGATACACCTACAATGCTCTTCTAGATACAGGTGCTACGAAGTCATATATAAGTACTAAAATAAGACGCCTACTTAAAAGGCTTAGGATTCCCACAGAGTTCAGGGAACATACTGTACATATGGCAAATGGTACACCTATACACACCAAACAGGATTGCAATGTGGAAGTTAGGATAGGCGACCAACAGATCCAAGTCGAAATGATATACTTTAAGCAACTGACCGACGCCGCCGTTATTGGCATGGATCTTCTGAAGAAAATGAGTTTCTCGTTGTCTATAGGTGGAAAGGAGTTGAAGCCATCTCACGACCCCGACCCAAGAGGGAAAGAGCGATTGTGTTCACTTGGAGGTAAGCCTCTCTCGGATGTCCAAATGAAAATGCTGAATGATTTACTGGATCGAGAATTACCAAAATTAGAGAATCTTCTCAGTACCACCAACGCTGCCATTCAGCGGATAAAACTGAAGTCGAATGAACCGTTCTGATAGAGATATTATCCAAGAAACCCTGCTATGCAGAAAATAATTGATGAAGAAATCAATGAATTGCTCCAAGCGGGAAGAATAGAACCATCAAACAGTCCGTATAGCTCACCCATTGTTTTAGTTAAAAGGAGAAACGGAAGTTGGAGAGTGTGTGTCGATTACAGACAATTAAACGAGATTTCCATAATTGACGCTTACCCATTACCACAAATTCTAGCAGTCCTGGACTAATTGAAGCAGGCCAATTTTATATCTACAAACGATTTAAAACAAGGATATTGGCAAATTCCTTTAGAACTAGAATCCCGCGCTGCCACAGCTTTCACTGTTCCTGGTCGCGGTCTCTTCCAATGGAAGGTATTGCCATGCGGGCTGAATTCTGCCGCAGCAACCTTTTAACGTATGTTGGACTCTGTTTCAGGCCCATATATGGATCCGTATGCATTCTCCTACTTAGACGACATTATAGTAATCAGCAAAACTTTCGAGGAACATATTGAACATTTACGTAAGGTTTTTAGACGCCTCCGAGCCGCCCACTTAAAGATCAACCCCGATAAATGCGAATTCTGTATGAAAGAGGTATTCTTCCACCAAATAATAACTGGCGTCACAGATGCACCAGACCCACTATGTTCAGTTTTTTTTAATTATCGGGGAGGAGGTTATAAAAATTAAAATCCCAACCCATAGGACTAACTATGGAATGCATGAGCCCTTGACACGTATGGGTAGACTTTTAAATTGGAATTTAAACATTTTTGATTTCAATATCTGTAAAATTAAATTACAAAATATACTCAAAACCAGTGCTGCACGCTCCTAAATCTTTTTGTTTCATATTATGTTCTTGTTTTGTTTTTGACGTAATATTATTTGTTTATATTTTCATTTTGTACTTGTGTAAGTGTTATTTGTAATAGAGTTTGCCTACTAACAACTAACACTGCACTAAATGATGAGCTGGTGGTATAACACAGTTTTCTGTGTTGGCAAACCATTGGTCGGAAGACGGAGCTTGCTATAAGCTCTCTTCGGCCAATTCTGATAGTGTGTAAAAAGGAAAAAGCTTTTCAAAACTTTTGTAGTTGGATGCCGTCTGTTAATTGGATTTCCTGTGTTAATGAACCTGTGCGACGATTTATCTCAGCTTACTGTAAAACAGTTACAGAAATTATTGAACGATGACGGATTGTCATACAGATACAAGGTTAAGACAGATTTGATTGAAAGAATTTTTAAGTTTCCCCAGTTGTTTAGAACAGTAGAGGCTAGTAAAATTGACGAAATTGGGTTAATCGAAAGTGAAGCTGAAGAAGAAAATAGGAAAGGGAAATACGGAAAAGAAAGTAGTCAGGTAGATTTTATTTCGGAAGATAAGGAAATACTCTCATCATCGAAAATGACTGAAGGGATGGATAACAAACCTGTTCAAAATAACATTCAATTAAAAGACGTTGAGGAATCTCTCGAAAAGTTCACAGGTGAATCGGGTAAACGAGTTGAAGAATGGTTGACAGATTTTGAACAAATTTCGGAAGTGTGTAGGTGGAATGAGGTTTTTGTTTTTGTGGGCTGTATGGGTTAAAGCACGATAGTTGGACTCGTCAGTTAGATGATATCGTACCCTTCTAAGACGCAATGTTTTTAGGTCGATTATTACCGACTCTTATAAGATTTGCAGCATTTACACACTGCAAATTATATTATTTAGGGGAATTTGGTTCAATTCGTGCACATAAATGTATGTTATGCCCGTGGTCTGGCGAGTAATAAAAAAGCCAAATCAGCAAGGTGCAAGAAGAGTGTAAAAAAGGTTATGTTAAGAAAAGAAAAGGAGCAGTACATTATAAACTCGGACACATGGTGGCTATCTTACGCACACAGTTTGGCACGGGACTAAAACAATATCCAAAGTATCTAGGTCCATATGAAGTAACCAAAGTGAAGCGAAACCATCGATACGAGGTTAAAAAGTTTGGCAATCAGGAAGGTCCGAACCTTACATCAACGGCAGTCGACTACATGAAACTATGGCGATCCTACGATGACAGCGGTGACGAATCGTCTGAGGCAGACGAAATCCAGGATGACCGTGTGGAATGGTATATTTCAATATGTAAAGTACTGCCAAGAAGTGTATGCTTCAAAATAATGTAATCAATCATACAGTAATAGCAACAGTTCATAAAAGCTTTGAATAGTTATATATTGTTAAATATATGTAAATTAATAAACTTGAACTAAAAGGGCACTCGTAAAGTGATCGTCAATAAGTTAAGTCGCAAGAAAAAGTCGAAAAGCGTAGTCATTTAAAGTCGAGATTAATCAGTTAGTTTTTTCTAATTATTATTTTTATTGTTTTAATTATTAAATTTATTTCATTAAAATTGAATTTTCCTATATGAAATTGAATAAGTGTTTTTATTTAAAACAGACGGACGAAAAGAAGATAAAAGCAAAACTACATATACCTATATTAAAAATTCATTAATAATAAAAAAACTAAAATAATCCTAATATTTTACAATTGTGCATATGTTTATTTTTTGTTAATATATCCGCAACCATATCGCCAGTTGGCACATAATTAAGTTTAATAATATTCTGGTTATAAGCTTCACGTATGTAATGGATTCGAATGTCAATATGCTTGCTTCAAGCGTGATATATTGGGTTTTTAACTAATTGTTGTGGACTTAAATTATCCCCATGAAGACTAGTTTGTCCTTTAATGAGATTGGAAAACCCAAGCTCTTTTATGAAATTTCGTAAATAGACAGCTTCCTTTGATGCGGACGAAAGTGCCATATATTCGGCCTCTGTACTGCCTACAGCCACTGACGGTTATTTTCGTGACTCCCAAGACACTGCACCACCACCAATGAAGAACACAAAACCTGTGTATGATTTCCGATCGTCTTAGCACCCAGCCCAATCTGCATCAGCATATGCATGTAAACACTCCTTGGATTTTCTGAAAGATATTTTAAAATGTATGGTGTTAGCTAAGTACCTCAGAACACGTTTAGCAGCCGCCAAATGCTCTGCATGAGGATCCATGTTAAATTGCGCAGGTTTACTGATGGAATGCATAATATCTGGTTGATAAGCCAAGATATATCAGAGAGCCAATAAGTGACTGGTACAACTTAGGATCCACCTTACGGCACTTGGAGCAGTCGCTTCACTTCCTAAGCTTCAGCCCAGGTTCGAAAGGGGTACTGCATTTCCTCGTCTCAACCATGTTTTAACTTTCGAGCAAATCTTGATCAAACTGACGCTGAGATAAGTTGATTCCGTTTGTGTTGACATCTCCGGATATCTCCATTCCCAGGAAGGAGCCAATAGGACCTTTATCGTCCACTTCGATTTCTTGGCCGATAAGAAATTTAATTTCTTCTAATTTTCGAGGACTGGAACAAGCTATCAATAAGTCGTCCACATAACATTGTTGGAACCCAATAGTTTTCAAAACTTTATCTAACTTGACATTCCACTCTCTTCCCGATTGCTTGAGTCCATATAAGGACTTCCTTAGCTTACACACTTTTTTCGTATTATCAGGATCAATAAACATCTCAGACTGTAGTATATACACATCTCCCTTAAAGTCACCAACCTTTCGCCACCAACCGAGCCTTGTAGCATTCTATGTTCCCATTTGTATCACGTTTGATATTGAATACCCATTTTGAACTGATTGCCTTCCGATTTGTTGGTAAATCAACTAAGTCCCAGGTATGGTTATGTAATAGGGTACTGTTCTCTGATTGCATTGCCTTTTTCCAGTGTTCTCGATCTTCTCGGTTAAGGGCCTCTTCGACTGTAGTTGGGTTCACAATAAACTCACCAGATTGTATTAAGAAATTTGCAGAACTAGTTCTTCTTTCACTTGAGCGTAACCACCACTTCTTAGTGTTTTCTTTTGTTTTACTTATTGCTGTGTTCTGCTCAATCAATTTCTCAACAGTAGCACTTGGTATTTCATTACTCGCACCAACGGCATAGACATCATCATCACTCACATATACAACACTTCGATCTGATACATCTGTTCTAACGTCATCACTTACAGGGCTTCTACTATTAGAATCTTCAAATTCATCTTTTTCCACATCATCGGGAATAGGTACATCATCGACAAAACCTTCAGCCGCAAAAGTGTCATCAACGTCCAACGCCTCCGTTAGAGATTTTTCAACATTTGAAGAATCACCATCCAATTTCAGAGTTTTAATCTTGTCTCCTTTGATGAGACTTGTGGATGCGGCTTCTGGTTCTTCTGGTTCATTCTGGAAAAACAAATCGACATCTTTGCATAAGTCATTATTTACCTGTTCTATAAAACGAACGTCTCGACTTTTGAAAATCTTATGTGATTTAGGGTTATAAAGACGATACGCCTTAGATTCAGCGGAGTAGCCTACCATAAAACATTTTGTAGCTCTTGCTTAAAATTTTGATTTAAGTAGGCGCTTATCCAACATAAAAGCCCTACATCCGAATATTCTGAGATGCGACACATTTGGCTTTCGACCACTCCATGCCTCATATAGTGTTTTATCGTTCAAAATCTTTGTAGGTGAACGATTACACAAGTAGGCTGCCGTGTTTACTGCCTCTGTCCAAAGTGAATTAGGAAGATCTGCATTTAATAACATGCATCTTGCCATTTCAACAAGAGTCCTATTACACCTTTCAGTGTTGTTGTAGTGTATATTGAACTGTCATCTGGCGCTTTATGCCTGCCTCTTCCAAAAAACGACTGAAATCTCCACTTAGATATTCGCCACCGTTTTCAGTTCGAAGGATCTTGATTTTCGTTGAAGTTTCTAGTTCAGCCGATGCCTTGAATGATTTAAACGCATTGAATACCCCCTCCTGGGGGAAGCCTTGACGTGGCGGAGGGGCTTACGGTGACTGCTACTGTGGAACCTAGAGCTATGCGATCGCAGAACTTGATCGTGCAGTAGGGCCACCCATGGTCGACAGGTCGAAGTGGAGTAGGATGTCGCTACTAATTACCCCCCCAACGAAGGAGTGTTTCCCACCAAGGCACTCCCAACAGATTTGACGGTAGCGTCACTAGTTCCAGTCAGGTTGAACTACTTGGTGAACACCTTGTATAGACTCAGAAGTAATCAGAGCACAGGCTTATAAGGAGCGGTAAATCCAGACTCTCGTCCTTGGAGTTATTAAAGGGCTCCTGCCGCTGGGGTAACTGCCCGACGTAGGAGTATCTAGATAGTTATGAAACAACTACAAGCCTCGGATATGGATGATCCAAATGTTGATGACCTTGGCAAACGAAATACTAACAAAGAATTTCGGATCTGCACGTGAAATGTCCGGACCTTAAACAGGCCACGTGCAGCTGAGCAATTAGTGGAGACCCTGGAAAAGTACAAAGCTGATATAACAGCACTCCAGGAAATGCGATGGGATAGGGAGGGCATGCGAAAAATTAAATCCTGTGATATCTACTTTGGTAAGTGCTACAGGGAAAGGAGACAGCGGTTATTTGGGTGCGGCTTTGTGGTAAGAGGCAAACTTAGACAAGAAGTTATGTATTTTAAATACGTTAGCGAGCGCCTTGTCACAATACGCATCAAGGTCAAATTTAAAAACATCTCGCTGATCTGTGTCCACGCCCCAACGGAAGAGAAAGATGACTCGATCAAGGAGGAATTCTACGAACTTCTCGAAAAGACGTACGATAAGTGCCCGAAGTACGACGTTAAGATTGTTCTTGGCGACTTTAACGCCCAGATCGGAAAGGAGGGTATCTTTGGTTCGACGGTCGGAGGACACAGCCCGCACGACGAAACTTCTGAAAACGGGCTTAAGCTGATCGACTTTGCCGCGGGGAGAAATATCACCCTGGCAAGCACTCGATTCTCCCATCTCAATATACACAAGGGAACTTCGAAGTCTCCAGATCAAGGCACAGTTAACCAAATTGATCATGTCGCGATAGACGCCAGGCATGCATCCAGTATCCTGGATGTCAGAACTTTCCGAGGGGCCAACATAGACTCGGATCACTACCTGGTAGTATCTAGAGTCCGGATGCGGATATCCCTGGTGCCTCAGCGAAGGGAGAATATTAGGAGAAAGTTCAACATCGGTAAACTTTTATCACCAGAGACTGCCACAACTTTTGCCGACCGCGTCGCCCTCAATCTCTCAGAAAACGTACCAGCAGCACCAACTATAGACGAACAGTGGAATCATTGCCAACTAGCCATTAGAAGTGCCGCCTCTGATGTGCTGGGTTTCAATCGACAACCAAAGCGAAACCTCTGGTTCGATGAGGACTGTCGGCAGGCACATGCAGCCAAGAACGAAGCATATGAGTCAATGCTGCAAGCTAGGACCAGAACTGGTGAGAGAGCAGCCCGCGAGGTCTATGTACAAAAAAGAAGAGAGGAACACCGACTCCTAAGAAGGAAGAAGAGAGAAAGCACGAAAAGCAAGCGGTCGAGTCTATTGAGGGATGCTACAGCAGGGGTAACGCTCGAAAGTTCTATCAAAGGGTGAAACGATCTACCCAAGGATTCCAGCCCAGAATAGAAGCCTGCCGTGATAAAAATGGTAATGTCGTAGAGATACGGAGACGTTGCTGAGAATTTGGAAGGAACACTTTTCCAAGCTGCTAAGCGGCGAAGACTGCCAACCATCCGTTGCTATGCAGGACAACCCATTCAACTTAGACGATGATGGTCAAAATATCTGGCCTCCTGACCTAGAAGAAGTAAGAACGGCGATATCCAAACTTAAGTCGCACAAGGCCGCGGGTTCAGATGGCCTGCCAGCTGAACTGTTTAAGGCAGCGCGAGATGACTTGGTCAGGAGCATACACCAACTCATTTCTAGAATCTGGTCGGAGGAAAGTATGCCCAATGAATGGAAGCTCGACATAGTGTGCCCTATCCACAAAAAAGGAGATGCTTTGAACTGCGCCAACTACAGAGGTATAAGTCTCCACAACATCGCATACAAAATTATGTCGTCTATTTTGTGTATCCGCCTAGAACATTTACCAACGACCTGATCGGATTTTATCAGTGTGGCCAATCTCGCTGCTCCGTCAGAGTCGGTAAGAACTTCACCGACGACTTTGATGTCGAGAAAGGTTTGAGACAGGGTGATGCGCTATCATGCAATCTCTTTAACATCGTGCTGGAAGCAATTGTGCGCAACTCAAATGTCAACACCAGAGGCACAATTTTTCAAAAGTCCGTCCAACTCCTTGCTTATGCTGATGACATTGACATTATAGGCAGAACAAAGCGAGCTGTCAGTGAAGCATTTGCAAGTATTGAAGCGGAAGCGGCGAAGATGGGTTTGACTGTTAACGAGACGAAAACTAAGTATATGCTGTCCTCGAGAAGAGAAGTCCAGCACCATCGACTGGGACAAAACGTCATGATTGGCGGTTATAACTTCGAAGTAGTCAGAGACTTTGTTTACCTGGGATCCACTATTACATCGAACAACAATATCAATGCTCAGATCAAACGAAGAATCACACTTGCAAATCGCTGTTTCTTCGGGCTTAGAAAGCATTTGAGTAGTAAAGCCCTCTCTCAAAGAACCAAAGAGACCATATATAAAACTTTAATCATCCCAGTCCTGCTGTATGGGGCAGAGGCATGGACACTGACAAAATCAGATGAAAACCAGCTGGGTTGCTTTGAGAGAAAGATTCTTCGAGTGGCTAGGTCACGTGGAGCGCATGTACATCGACGCACCAGCCCGACGAGTCTTCGTATCCAACCCCGGTGGACAACGCGACAGAGGAAGGCCTTATCTTAGGTGGCGCGATCAAATGGTGAACGACGTTAACCAACTTGGTGTACGTAACTGGTGGCAGCTAGCTAGGGACCGGGCTAGCTGGAGAGGTTTGCTGATTGAGGCCGTGATCCATCCTGGATTGTAAGCGCCATCTAAAGTAAAGTAAGTAAGAATACATCACTCTTATGCTTCAGAAAATAAACAAATATTTTTCGACTATAGTCGTCAATGAATAAAGCAAAATAAAGAGAACCCCCATCAGATTTTGTCCGCATTGGACCACAAATGTGTGTACAACATCCTTACTTTGATTGGTGGATTTCTTATTGAAAGGTAAAGCGCACATTTTACCTTTCAGGCAAACCTCACAGTCCAAAGCATCAAAAACATTCGCTAAGTTCAAACCTCTGACCATATTCATATTATATAACGAACTTAAACTTTTGGCATTTAAATACCAATATCGCTCATGCCATTTTAGGAACTCTTTATCAACGTTTTTCTTATCCAGATAGAATAATTTCGATGTGTCTCGTTTAAACAAGTACAAATTACCCACTTTACTACACTCATGATGATTTCGGAATTTTCATTTCGGACGGTAGCTGTTTTGTCATTGATTTCTACTGTATGCCTATTTTGTGTGGCTCTACTCATCGATAGAAAATTAGGTTTTGGTATGCGATTTTCCTTGGTTTGGAAAAAAATGCATATTCTCCGTTTTCTGTTACAGCTACAGCATCCCACTCACGCCTTTTCCACTCCTCCACTCCATCAACTTAGTTTTTAGTACAGTTGCCGATAATAATTTATCTCTCGTCTCAATAGCGATGATGAAATTTTCGTAGCTTTTTGGCAGGCTGGATAACAGAATTATGGCCAACAATTCATCCTACAATTTAATATCAGTTTAGATCAATTTTTCAGACACATTGAAAAAATTATATAAATGATTTGACATAGTTTCATTTTTAGGCAACTTGAAATTTAGTAATTGCTTGAAAAATGATACATTTCTGGCTGGACCTCTCGGCCGGTGAATTTCTCCTTGTTTATTCCATGCTTCAAATGAAGTGTTGCAGTTTTTATGTGCAAAATCTGAGACGTCTTAACTCAAAGAATATTGTCGGCCAAAGCTTTCTCATCTTTCCTCTTCCGCTCCATAAATAATGCTGCGGCCTCTGTAGGTTCTGGTGCCACTAGGTTCACCAGAAACGTATGGCCATAAGCCACTATGGATGAGAATCGATATCATTTATATGGACCAACCATCGAAGTTGTCATCATCCAATTTGTCGATTTGATATAACCCTGAACCAGAACTCATCTCAGTTACGTTAAATTCGATCAAAAAGAAAATATGTATTAAACTAAAAAAAAAAACTAAAGACTTTGCAACAGGTGGGAACCTGGGCCCATAACCTTTGTTAGGTAAAATTGAAACGAACTCAACTGTGCGTTAGAAGTTTAATACGACAACTGATATTACATTCGGTTTCATACGATTAAGGTTATGTGTATAAATACATTTTAATTCCAATTCAATTTCTACATTGTTTAACGAAATAGTGTCCCCACTTTATTATAAATATACATGTATAAAGTATAAATTTAATTGGTATTAAATTCAACAAACTTCTCCAAAGCGTTTTCTCTATAGTGATTCATTGCAGATAAACCTAACCTATCCATACAATTGTTAGAACAATAAATGTTTACAACGATCGTCAATGATTTACACCCCTAGTAAGTTTTCATTTCATAAAAAAATGAACAAACAATGAGCTTGGGAGTGATGAATCAAAGCTTAAAACTTGAAAACTGTTAATTTGATGTGGTATGAATATGCACAGCTAAATATACAACATGCTTCATAAAAAGTATAATTGTAAAAATAAAAAAAAAAACGGCACAAAATATATAGGTATGTATATGTTTTTTTTAAAGTCTGGGTTAAAGATTTAGTGAAAAACCGAGGTTATTGGGCTAGATAATTTACTTATAAGTTAAGTTTACATAATGTAAATAAAAAGCGGTCCGTTGTTGCCTACTAAAGCCGTATTTTATTGGTAACCTCTAGGTCGCTACATATCTGATAGCGAGTTTCATTCAAGAAAAGATTGGCTCTTTGTGTAAAAAGATTGGATCTTTTTCAATTTTCAGAGTTTCATTCCAACAAAAAGAGCAGATCTAAATCAAATCGTATGTGATTATCGTTTGGTAATACAAACCAATTTATTTTTGATTTAGATCTGTCAAAAAACTGATTTTTACAATATTTCCCTTCGATTGGCCAAATAAATTGATTTATTTTTTGATTTTAAATCAATTTTGCAGATCTGGATTTTTCGGCAGATCTACCCCTCTTTTACTACCACCACTATGCATTATAATTGACAGCCATCAGTTTGACAAAACAGCTGATACCCATAACTGGTTCACAGACACAAATATACACCAATACTATAGCAAATAAAAATCAATCTGAAAACGTATTCGAATCGTTACGAAAAAAATCAATTTATAGATCAAAATATAAATTTACCAAACGAAAACCCCATTAAAACGAAAGATCTGATCTCTTTCGTACAAGAGGTGCTGAAAAACTTTTTCCATCAGCAGCCAGTCCAATTCCAATACCATCAGCGGCATAGGTAGTCTATAGTCAACAAGTCACTACCAATATACAAACAGACAACGTTCTGAGAGTGGAACAGGACGCAGATATAGTTGGTCTACCCAGCAGTTGGAAATTCGCAACGCGCAATTCAATCGCTAGGGATTTAACAATATTTAGTGGTAAGCCAGAGGAGTGGCCCCTGTTTATCAGTAGCTTTGATGGAAGTACAAGGATGTGCGGAGTTGACAGTCAAGAAAACCTTATGCGACTACAAAAGTGCATGAAAGGACGGGCAATGGAAGCCGTAAAGAATAGAATGATTTTGCTATCAAATGTTCCACGTATCATCCAAACACTGCGCATGCTATATGGACGCCCGGAAATATTAATCCACTCTGATGGCAAATGTACGCAGCGAACCAACACCACGTCCAGACAAGTTGGACACGATAATCACATACTCCTTGGCTATCGAAAATATGTGTGCAACTATGGAAGCTTCGGGCCTCAAGGATCATATAGCGAACCCAGTACTTCTTCAAGAGATCGTGGAGAAACTTCCAACCCAGTTCAAGGAGGAGTGGGTCATTCATAGACGTTCGCTTCCAATTGTCAACCTGTCCTCATTTAGCAACTGGCTTTTTGAGTTAGCTGAAATGATAAGTGATGTCGTCTTAACACCATCCTATTTTCTTGAAAACAAGGTGCTAGACGTTCAACAAGAGGAAGTGGTCAAATAAACGCGCATACGTAGGAAGCAGATGTCACTAGTCAACAAAATAATAGCAGATCTTCAAATACACGTATGAGTAAGTGCAAAGTTTGCAATCAGGAATGCAAAGAAATAGCACCATTAACACCATCCTAACAAGGTAATAGACGTTCAACAAGAGGAAGTGGTCGAATAAACGCGCATACGTAGGGAGCAGATGTCACTAGTCAACAAAATAACAGCAGATCATCAAAAAAACGTATGAGTAAGTGCAATGTTTGCAATCAGGAATGCAAAGAAATAGCAAGTTGTGTAAAATTCACCCACATAAACCTTAATGACAAATGGGAGACTCTGAAGCGGCAACGTCTGTGTCGCACTTGTTTGATGTCACACTTTAATTCACGATGCCGCTCCAATATGCAATGTGCAGTCAACGGGTGCAATCGTAGCCATCACTCAATACTGCACAAAATGACGATGCACCCCATTCATTAACAAATAGTTCAAATGCAACACCATCTGTTCAACATAACTGCAACTCACACAGTTCCACTCAACAATCAGTGCTTTTCCGAATCTTCCCTGTGGTAATGTACGGCCTCAACAAAAAGGTAAATACCTTCGCATTTTAAGATGCAGGATCCTCGCTAACTTTGATGGATGACTCACTCGCCAACGAACTGAACCTCAACGGTCCAAAAGAAGAACTATGTCTGAAGTGGACATTACAAACTCATCGAGTCGAAAACAACTCCAAAATTGTCTCAGCTGAAACTTCAGCTTCAGACAAACACATAAAGTACTTACTGCGCAATATAAGAACAGTAAATAGTCTCAACTTACTAGAGCAGTCTCTTCAAATAGATGAGCTTACAAATAAACATCCGCCCTTGCGAAGAGTTTCAATTCAATCCTACGAACATGCAGTTCTTCGTATCTTGATCGGATTGGACAACTGGAAGCTCAGTTTTCTTCTTAAAGCAAGAGAAAGCCAAGGAGACGCACCAGCAGCAACAAAAACACGATTAGTATGGGCTGCGTTTGGTGGGAGTGATCGACCACAGCAAAGTGTTTGTCATTATTACATCTGTGAGTGCGAAGGAAATGGTGACACCCTCCACAACATGATGAAGCAGTACTATTCGCTCGACGGCTTGGCAGTTTCAACGGAAGCTATAGTGAAGTCAGCTGAGGAAGAGCTTGCAATCCAAACGATTGAATCTCAGACTATCAGACGAGGAGATCGATTTGAAATGCCATTACTGTGGAAGTACGATGACCCTCAATTGCCGAATAGTTACCCAGTGGCGATGATACGTTATGATTGTCTTCGTAAGAAGTTAGTTAAGGATTCTTTATTGGCTGACAACCTTAATGTACAAACAAAGATGTACCTAGGAAAAAGATACATACGAAGACTATCTGATGTCGAAATAAGTCAGGAGCATACCTATCTTCACAGTCGCAAACATAAATAAGCCTGTAAAGTTGCACATCGTTTGGGATGCAGCCGCCAAAATCGATGGCATCTCATTAAATTCAATGCTATCGAAGATCAATTGTCTTCATTACTAGACATCCTTTTTCGATTCCGTGAAAGGCAAATTGGAATTTGTGGTGACATCCGAGATATGTTTCACTAGGTGTTGGTACGCAGCGAGGATCAACATGTCCAACGCTTTCTGTGGAGCGCGAATGTGTTTTCTTGCAAACCAGACGTTTACGTTATGCAAGTTTTAACTTTTGGAGCAACATGCTCTCCAAGCTACGCACAATTCGCAAAAAAAAAAAATGCACGAGTGTACGAACAACAATTTCCGCGGGCAGTCAGGTCCATAGTGGATAATCACTACGTGGACGACTTACTGGACAGCGTCGATACGGAGAGCGAAGTAGTACAGCTAGCGAAGGAGGTGCGGTACATCCATTCCAAGTGCGGATTTGAAATTCGTAATTGGATTTCGAACTCTCCAGTAGTTATCGAGGAACTTGGTGGTAAAGAGCAGGACTCAAAAATGATCACCATTAACAACGAAGTCGAATCAACGGAAAGAGTCCTGGACATGTATTGTTGTAGCAGCATCCGACAGTTTCATCTTTATTTTATCGCCAAAGTCTTCTTTACACAGCATTATAAGTTGTAATGTTCGTCCCACCAAAAGGCAAGTTCTACTTGCTATGATAACCATCTTCGATCCGCTTGGGCTTATTGCCCATTTCATCGTGTACATTAAGATCTTAATGCAAGAAATATGGCGAGATTAATTAGGCTGGGACGATCCTGTTTTGGATGACCATTACCAAAAATGGTGTAACTGGGTGAGTCTTTTAAAAAATATAAATACAGTTCGCATCCGAAGGAGTTATCTGAGATGTATACAGTTCGGTGGCCAAAAGGTAGATTTGCAGCTGCATGTTTTCGTTGATGCTTACGAAAATGCTTTCGCAGCCGTTGCCTATCTCACGGGTTCCAAGGGCACCAAAATAGAGTGCAGCATAGTGGTGTCCAAAACTCGTGTCGCACCTCTTAAGTTGGCATCAATTCCACGACTAGAGCAGGAGGCAGCCAGGCTTGGGGCTCGTTTAGCTAAGACGATTCTCGAAGGGTTTTCCATTACCATATCGCAACAATTCTTCTGGTCAGATTCGAGAACAGTTCTCTCATGGATAAGGTTTGATCATAGGAAATATCGCCAATTAGTTGCATTCAGGGTGAGCGAGATTCTTGATACCACCAACATGAACCAGTGGAAATATGTACCCACTAAGCAAAATGTAGTAGATGACGCCACTAAATGGAGTGGAACTCCTGAATTTGGATCATCCAGTCGGTGGCTCAATAGTCCATCGTTTTTGTAACAAGGCGAAGACGAGTGGCCAGAAAGTATACTCAACGAAACTACAAATGAGGACCTCAGGGCACACGTTCCCCATCACGTTGAGCTGCAAGAAAATATCGTCCAAGTTGAAAGATTCTGAAGTTGGTGGAAGCTGTTGAGGGTTGTGGCGATGATTTATAGGTTTCTTTCGAATACTTATTGGGCAAAGCAGAATTTTGTTGCGAAGAAAACCGGGTTTATTGAAAAATGTGAATATTTCAAAGCTGAAAACTATTTATTTAGACAGGCACAATCGAACACCTACTGCGACGAAATTTCAATTATTCAAAAAAATGAGTTTTTGGCTTTCGACGGTAAAGTGAGTTTGGACAAATCTAGCCCTCTTTACAAGATGACACCGTACCTGGATGTACAAGGAGTTTTACGCAGCCGTGGTCATATCGATGCAGCCATTGGAATAAGCCATTGTGTAAAACGTCAATACTTTGGCCAAGGATGACTACATCACTCGTCTTATAGTAAATTCTTATCCCATTCGCTTCCATCATGAAAACGATGAAACCATCGTCAGAGCTGCGGCAGCGATTTGTTATTCTGAGGCTGCGAGTTGTCGTAAAAATCATTAAACGTAAATGCCAAGAATGTAAAAATCAAAGCGCAAAACCAAGAGCACCAGACATGGCACAACTTCCACAAGCCAGACTTGCTTCATTCACTCGGCCATTCACCTACGTGAGCCTGGACTATTTCGCGCCATTGACAGTTACCATGGGTCGCCGCACGGATAAACGTTGGGGTGTATTGTTGACCTGTTTGACTACGAGGGCCATTCATATTGAGGTGTGCAGCTTCCTTGTCATCGGATTCCTGCATGCAAAATGAAATTCGTTTTGACAATGGGACTAATTTCCATGGAGCTGAACGAGAGCTGCGTGCAGTGATAGAAGAGCAAAACAAGAAATTGGCCGAAGAATTTTCCAGCCCAACTACTAAATGGATCTTCAATCCGCCAGCAGCACCCCACATGGGCGGGAGTTGGAAGCGGTTGGTGCGGTCTGTAAAGAAGACACTGAAGCAGATCATGCCTATCCGGAATCCTAACGATGAACTCCTATATAGCATGTTAGTAGAAGCCGAAAGAACCACCAACACAAGACCATTGACATACGTGCCATTCGACAATGAAAGCGAAGAAGCCTTAACTCCCAACCATTTCCGGCTGGGCTCGTCTAATGGTGAAAAACCGGATGGTATCATGTGTGACGGAAACATCTTGATGAAGTGAAACTGGAAAAATACTCAGTTTGCAAATAGTTTTTGGAGGAGGTGGATAAGGGAATATCTGCCCGATCTGACTCATCGAACCAAGTGGTACAATCAAGTTAAGCCAATCGAAAAAGGAGATGTAGTCATAATAGTGGACGATAATAACCCACGAAATACTTGGCCTAAGGGACGAATCCTAGAAACCACCAAAGGAAAAGATGGACAAGTACGAAAAGCAGTTGTGCAAACCTCTATCGGTGTATACATCCGGCCTGCCGTTAAGCTAGCTGTGCTCGATGTCTTCAGAGATGGTAAGTCTAGTGACACAATTAAAATACCGGAGGGTAGTGTTGGCAACGATGGCACTGGACATCGACCCTGCTGAACGCAGCCATTATTCAGCTGGTGCTGAAAACCAAGATTTGAATTTAACAAACGTTAAATAGGGAGGGCAGAAAATTCGAGAATTCATTCCTCGTTTCAATTTAGAGGAGGAGCATCAAAGAACCTAAAACATAAAGATTAACTTTTTTCTTTGTATTTTGTATTTTATGGAGAAAACTAAAAATAATTTTTTAGTTTCTTGTTTTTATTAATCATTATATTGCTATTTACAATTCATATCAAAAAGTCACAAATAATAAAGTAACTAATCGTTTAAAAACAGAGTAACTACAAAATCTGAATTTGACTTTTTTTTTCTTTTTTTGATTAAAAATAAAAATGTTTACAACTTAAAACACAAATTATTTATTTTTGCCTTATTTCGTTCTTTAGCCGTGCTACACGAATGTTAGATGCTTTACCATACTCAAACCTCCTTTTAAACACTCTCTCCCTTTCCTAATGCTCACAGTGTGTCTTGGCATAATAATAAGGGTAACAAAAATCCCCTTGAGTGTGCGCTTAATAAAAAAAAATAGAAAAAAAGCAAAACAAATAAAATATTTTTAATTTAAACCAATTGTAGGGAATTAAGATTAGGATTAAGATTACATTGTAAATTTAAATTAAATTGCAATGTAATAACGATACAAAAGAGTAGTAACATTTTTGCGAATCGAAGAAGAGAGTAAATTGTCAAAGGAGATACCATAAATGCTAAAGGAGAACTGGCAGATATGTATGAAAATGTTACATGCCACATTGTTAAATATGACATTCATCTTTCGCTAATATTTTTCTTGTACTTTAGAGGGTAACAAATTTCGTAAGCCTAACTCGGAGAACTCCATAACCCTTTCCGACACCTTGATTAAGGTGATTGTTAGGGAACGTTACAGGTATTCTGGGATTGTTTGTTTTGTTATTTTTGTTACTATGTGTATTGTTTAAATAAAAAAAAACTGTGTGTTCAATGTTTAATAAATGTATAAAATGTGTTTAATGAATGGTACCTGTAAGTGTATAATTCTATGTGTGTAAACTGTACAAATTTAATGTTTAACAAAGGGAGCTTTAAATAGGCAAAATCGGACGAACTGCACTTGTTGACTTCTTAATATCGAATGATTGCTTGTTAACCGAAAAGATTATAAGTTACTGTAAATTACATGTTTTCTTCAACTGAGTGCCAATACAAAAAGATTAAGAGAGAGAGCTAACAGTATGATACAATATATTCAAAAATTATAAACATAAGGTGATATACGCTGTGTTTGGTTTCTTGATGAAAGGTTTCCTGAACAGTGATCATTCCAACTAAGGGTCCTATTGAAACAAGTGCCTAGGTTATTTGCCTTCTCTGCGTATTGAATTTTTTAGTCTTCTGGCAGAATATCGGGAAAGTATAGAAAGTCAAATATTTTTCTAGAGATAACGAGTCATTTGTTTTAAGTGGATTTAAAGTAAGGTCACATCTAATGTACCAATTTCTAATTGAGGATAGATCGTCATTGATCCTAGCAAAACAATTATCGACCAAGTCAAGATGTGTGTTATTCATTAATTGAATGTCATCAGCAAAAACTTGTTCATGGCTATAAAGGTTGCCAATTCGTCAAAACTCATAGTGCTGGCGCTATTTTGAGCTTTTGAGCTTTTAGAATGCTCTTGGAATCTTTCCAGTCAGCTGATGGGAAATTACTCTTAGTGAGAATAGACTTGAAAATGTACATATGTTAAATACGGCAGGATCATAAGTAACATTATTTAAAAAAAAATTGCGTGTAGATTGTCAAAGGCCATACCATTAGACTTTATCGCGATAAAACTTTCAATCAAATCCTCAGCTCTCATTCAAGCGAAGGCAAAGTCATCTTCGGCCGGCCTTGTTGTTGCTGAAAAATCCTCAGTCGGTTATATTATAGGTACTTATATCAGGCAAGTGGAACTTTGTATTTAATGTTCTTATTAATTTTTAATTGAATGACAATTACCAAATAAATGTAGATATTTTAGTAGGATTTTTAGAAAGTATCTGTCTTAGATGTCCCTTCTGGTTAGCGAATTAAATTATGTATATTCAAAGTGATTTATACTCAGAAAAAGTCTAAACCCTAATTTGTGTTTTCTTTTTTATTTCAGGTGAACGTCAACAATTCATGGGCAAAGCACAAAGAAGGTCTAAATGTGTTTTACCGGTTTTTCAGAGATCAAATATCATGGTATATTATATATATGTAATATATATAATTATATATATGTAATAAGCAAAAATAAATAATTTGTGTTTTAAGTTTGAAAAAATAAAATCTTTAACTTATAATAAAAAACACGTTAAAAAATCTCCACTATCAAATTAACCTTTTTTGATATTGCACAAGCATCAAGAAATACCAAATATTCCAAAGCTTTGTCTATACTACTATCGGCACTATTTTTACTGCCTAATTCATTCGCAGTAAATTTTGGTGTTGTTTACTGAATAAAATTCTTCTGCGCTGCCTACACAATTACCAATAAAAAAGAGCATCTATGTAGGTATATATGCATATATATACCTACCTATGCGCAACTTATTTTGCACAACTTCGTTTTTGTGCAAAATACTTTTTTATCCGCAGATTTGTATAGCTACCTATCATAAATTTGTTCCCACAAAATTCTGTAGGTATAGGTACCTACATGCTATCAGAATCAAGTGCTAAATAATTATCTACATCATGTTTAGCCTCAAGATTAAACTTAGATAATAAACGCACATTTTACCGTTGCATTCTTTTGTGAATATACATACATTAGGTATGTAGTACCTATTTACCCACTAGTTGCCTTTCTTACAAAAAGAATATTTATAACAAAAATACATTAATTAATGAAATGCATACCTACCTACCCAGTATTTTAAAGTGTTTCGATGAAATCATTCAGCTATCAATCGCAAAGCCCTTCAATTGTATCTACGAAATGTAATGTCATTTTAGGAGCTATAATGGCAATGCCTAAAGAAACTATCTTGAAAAACCCCATGTAGGTATGTATTTATGTAGGTACATAGTTGCGCCTCCAAAATACAAGATTTTGAAAATGAATAACGATTCTATTGTATGTATGTACCTACATTGTATACAAAATCTTTATATGTACCTTTATATATATATGTACAATGCATTGTCGTTGGCGATAAATTGAATTCGTAGTAGATATATGTATGTATGTATCTATAACTCCAATAGATTCTAAATAATAATAGTTTATAGGTTGACCTTTTTTTCAACTTTTTTCATACATCCATATGTACACAAATTGTTCGTTACACTTGTTGCTACTCAAATAGTAAGAAAAAAAGCAAATCATCATTATAATATAATACATATTATGTATCTGCATTCTTTAGGTCACATACATAGGCATGTAGGTATGGATATGTAAAATAAAATTTTAAAATTGAACCAAGGCGTATGCAACTGAGTTTTTTAAACGAATTTCAATTCAAATGCCTAGAAAATCCTCGTCTACCTTTGTGTGGATTTAAGTAATTATGGCAATACTATTTCAGATTGATATTGGTTGTACGTTTTTTTTTTATAATATAATAAGTCTACTATCCTTGTTAGTAGGCGTTATTTTGAATTTAAAAAGATTGAAATAGAGACCTATGTAAATACATCCTACAATTATTAGTGTCTCCTGTATTTTGTCGGTGTAAACACAAAATATATCGTTGTTCTACGAATTAACGTAAGTATTTTCTGATCTTTCTTAATTCGAAATAATTAAATTTTTCGTTTTAACAGAATTTTAACGATGTCGGCATTATATCGTCCAATTCAGCGGCAGAAAACTTTTTGGGGTACCCCTGGTAACTCCCTAGCTGATATTGATACAGCGGCAGACGGCGACGACACAAACCTAAAAGATGTTTCAAAGCTCAAAGAAATCAATACTTACGACGTCGGTGGTGGGGACGCTCAGAAAGCATACCGATCCATTTTAGTAAAATCAAATGCGCCCGGTAAAACTAAAGTTTTTCCGCCGCGGCATGTCCGATTTGCCATTAGTTCAGATTCAGATAGTGATGATTCTGGCCAAGAAGTTTTCATATCGTCAGCAGGCCCTGGCACTGAAATGCATACAGAAAAAGAGCAGGATGGAGAGCAACACCAGTACCGGGACCGGGCCTATTGGAAGTATGGTGTTCCTATAGGCATAGGTATAATACTTTTTGGCAGTCTTGTCGTATATTTTCTCTTTTAGGTGTGATTGTGCCTAATATAACTATTTTGAAATTAATAGTATTTCCGATATATTATCATCAGTTTAAAGTTGGTATTATTAATATTATCTACTACATAATTTAACAATTTTAATCATTCTATTTCCATTGCCTATATATGTAATCTACTCTAAATACTAGGTAGATACCTTGCATTGCTACCTACAGTATAATTTTCAACTAATCTTCCTAATTTCATTTTTATATAAACATACCTATTACAATTTTGTTATATTCACATACCTATTGCACAAATAAAGAATCGTTCACAATAATAACTTTTATGTTCCTTTTTGGTACCTATATACCCATTTGAATAGATACCTATAACTACCTACATTTTGGAAGAAGCACCTAGGTACCTTTGTATTTCAACCCTAGATGTATGTAAGTAATATAGTGTTTACTTACGATATACGATATACATACAGGTACTATAGGGCAAGGCATTTGGAAAAAAATCGAACTAGAGATTTTAATCAAGCTTCACATTACGATGATGGAAAACACCAAAAAAGTGGGTCCCGCAATTCCGTCTGTCTGTCTGTCTGTCTGTCTGTACAACACTCTAGAGCCTAAGCGGCTGAAGCGATTTTCTGCTAACTTGGTATTTAAGCGTTTTAGGTGATTGTCTAATGGTGTTTTCGATTAGTAAATTGAGATAATGATACCTACCATACAATTTTGTCTACCATCTCAATTATCTCGAAAACAGATCTCACGATTTTCATTATAAAAATGTGTACATTATCTTAGGAATACTCTTCATTTTGGTAAAAACATTTTTTTTAAATTTTGTTATTAACGGTACCTGCCATACAAACACTTTTTTGATTTTGAACTTTCACATAAACGGCTTGATGGATTTCTATAAAAAAATTTATATAGGAAGTCCTTCAAGTTATAAATAATACTACATACCAAAATTTTCGAAAAATATTTTTTTTTGAAAATTCAATATTTCGAAAAGGGTAGATGATATTTTTTTGAAATCTTTTTTGTAAGTTTATATAATTAAATTTTTAAACCTGTCATACCAAGTTTTTTTTAGAAAAAACATTAAAAAAAAATTTGTACACATTTTTTTTTTTAATATAATTTTGCACGCGCTCAAGGGATTATGAATACCCTTTATATGTTTTTTTTAACACAGCTCGGGCATCCGGTGAAAGAAAAGAAAGAAGGATAGGAAAGATGTGTGGCGCGATGTTCTGAAACTAGAGCTGGTTGTTGTCTCAGATTTATCTCTATATAAAAAATTAAGTAAAAATCGACTTTGAAAATGGCAATGGCGCAGTGGATAAAGTGGTTGACTGCTAACTTAGACGTGTGGATTCGATACCCACGCTAGGCAGCTTTCTTTTCTATACCTCCAATCTCAATTGGATACCGCCAGTGGGTTAAAATGACATAGTAAATAACTAATTCTCAAATCCACTGTGCCAAAACAAAAAATCTTTCCTATCTATTTATTCCTTCTAACCAGTGCCATGCAATTCAGGTTGCATTTAAAACACCTTGGGTCTTACAGGCATATAGTTAAAATTAAATAAAAAATATATATATATATATATTTAGATTCTTAATAGAAACCTTTTGCATACGATGAAAGTGATCGAACATAAGAGCAAGTTCGTGCGGTCCAGTCGTGCATTTTATTTTTTTTTTAGAAAAGAAAACCTGCGAGTGTAGGAAGCAATAACACCCAAATTAATGAAAATGCACTAGGGAAGGTTAGGACCTATTCTGTGCACTATGTGCGAAATGCTATAAATGAAACAGAATTTCTGCTATTTGCCATTTACAACTTAGTCCTTCGCAAAACCATCGAAATTGTTGAATTGTTGAAAATAGGAGTATGTCGGCCGTCTAAAAGCCCATATGCTTCACCACTTCATGTCGTTCGTAAAACAAACAACACCTGGCTGGAGACCCTGCGGCGACTACCGTGCCCTAAATGCCCAATCAATTCCCGACAGATACCCATTGCCACATCTACAAGATCTATCAAATGGATTGCATGGTAAGCAATTTTTTTCAAAAATAGATTTAGCTCGTGGTTACCACCAGATACCAATGGAAGAGATAATGTGGAAATAATATAAAACTATAAACTAAATAATCTAAAAGTATTTTATTATGTTTATCATAATTTATTAAAGAATTATGTTTATCATCATTTAGAAAGGAATTAATTTTTTTGTAGCATTATTAAGTCCATATAACCGTATTTTATATAATTATAACGAGGCAACTGGATGAGGACCGGGGCGTGGTTTGGGTAGGATACAGGGATGGGTATAGGATGGGAAACGGAAGGGTACGAATGTCCAACGGTCGGAACAGTGGCATGCTGGCGTCGCATGGCTTAGCTCGCCGTAAATACGCGGGGATCATGTCCCTCCATCAGACCTCACCTCGTCACAAAAAAAAATATCTTCATGCCAAATCGTTCGAATCCACCCTTTCTAGTTTGGCTGCCACTCATCGACACGGTTTTAGGCGTTTTGAAACCGATGGCTTACCCTCACCTCTCCTGGAGTCGGAAGGCCGATTTTCCACCGACTTCCCTAACGCTTATACCTGCTGAAATACTAAAAACCTTAATACTTTTGTTTAGACTTTTCACGGTCCATAGAAAGTCGGTACGTTGGCGTGGCTTACAAACATGATTTTTTTATTTAAACAAAGGTATAAAAAAAAACATAAAAAAACAAAATTGATTAAAATGAATATTAACGAAATATAAACGTTTCTATGAAGCGGCTACCATTCGTAGCACGATAAAAACAAGGTGGTATAATATATAAATAAAAGGCAAGAAATGATGGTAGGTATTATGACAATATAACAGGAATACACATTTATTAACGAAAAGGTAAAATATACCCCCAAAACAAGACTAATAATAAAACACAAAAAAATAAAACGAACACCTTCTACCATCTCAAACGTAATTTCCACAGCAAAACAAATGGACATACCTTTTGAATCTATAAAACACATCAGACAGTCTGCCCCACCTTGGAAGATCAATCCAGGCTATGTACTACTAAATCTAGCTGAGCATCGAAAAAAGAATACAAACAATATCATTTTCCGAAAATGCTACCTGGAAATAATATCAAACCTTAGAACTAAAGGATGGAGTACTATTTTTACCGACAGATCAAAGTCCAAACACAATACTTCTTTTGCAGTCACCACCGAAAACGGTCCACCTCTGATAAGGGGCACTCTTCCTCACTTCTCATCTATCTTTACTGCGGAAGCGCTGGCCATACTAGAAGGCATCAAAACATCGTACAAGCTAAAAAAAATACTATAATTTGCTCGGACAGCCTCTCAGTTCTTTACGCCGTCATCAATCCCAATCATCGATCATTTGTTATAAATAATATTAGAAATCTACTGATTAACAATGAAAACGCAATCAAGCTGATGTGGATACCCAGTCACATTGGGATTGTTGGCAATGAACTCGCAGACCTAGAAGCTAATCTAGCAGCCAAATCTCCAGTCCACCTTTTCAACACGTATTCCAAACTGGATCTCAAAAGGCATATCGACAGTTTGATTAAAAAGAAACGCCTGGAAGATTGGCTCTGCCAACACACACACTATTCTAGGACTAACAAAGATCGCCTTTCGCCTACCTACCCAACATCAACTTCAAAAATACAAAATAATACATTTGCTCGCCTACGACTAGGACACACAGCTACTACTCACCAGCACCTACTTAAAAGAGTTGATCCACCTATTTGCCCAGGATGCAACAGCATATTGGATATAAATCATCTGCTTGGCCTAAATCCATGCAACGTATCCAGGCAATTCAATTCGATTCTTTCCTACAACCAAAATGTCTACTCATTGCTGAACACGTTCAGTCACGAAAATATATCTAAAATATTTGATTTCTTCAACAGCGCCAACATATCCATTTAAACCATTTTAATATTTATCATAGCTTATACTTCTTTAATTTTAACTAATATTACATATTTATTAACTAGAGCTGGAAGTCTTATGTTGCTAGGTTCTTTTTTTCTCCATATTTACATTCGAATTTGTAATTGTATGTAAATAAATAATAATAATAATAAATTGTTTTTATCGTGCTACGAATGGTAGCCGCTTCATAGAAACGTTTATATTTCGTTAATATTCATTTTAATCAATTTTGTTTTTTTTTATACCTTTGTTTAAATAAAAAAATCATGTTTGTAAGCCACGCCAACGCATTGACTTTCTATGGACCGTGAAAAGTCAAAAAAAAAATGTATTAAGGGGGTGCGGAGGACAGCCAGGACATGAACAAAGCGGATTAAACGCTACAGCAGGTATAAGCGTTAAGGGAGTCGCATGGAAAATCGGCCTCCCGACTCCAGGAGTGGTGAGGGTAAGCCATCGGTTTAAAAACGCCTAGAAGCGTGTCGATGAGTGGTAGCCAAACTAGAAGGGGTGGATTCGAACGATTTGGCAGGAAGATATTTTTTTGTGACGAGGTGAGGTCTGACGGAGGGACAAGATCCCCCCCTATATCCGGCGAGCTAAGCCGTGCGTCGCCAGCATGCCACTGTTCCGACCGTTGGACATTCGGACCCTTCCGTTTCCCATCCTATCCACATCCCTGTATCCTACCCAAACCACGCCCCGGTCCTCATCCAGTTGCCTCGTTACATAATATAAATATTATTTCTAGTTTAAGCTCAGAGCGAAAGCATTCTAGTTTTGAAATAAGTGTTAAGTCCTAAAATTTGTTTCAATCAATTTAAATCAATCTCTAATTTTGAGATTAGGTCCTTAACAAACTTGGTGACTTAACTTTGAATTAACTAAAGATATAATTTCTGACCCATGCGTAACCAGAAACTATCGATACAAAAGTGTACACCGTATCTTAATATCAATAGTGAAAAATCGGTTTTCATATAGGTAAGGGTAAAACTTTGATTTCAATTGCTTTCTGAAAATTCAATTCTTCTCTGCAAAATATTGTATGAGCTAGAGACTTGTTTAATTCATTTCAGGGATAATTTAACTGCAACTTAACTCATGGCATTTTCGATTGGCCGTCCGTACACGTTCTCCCAATAAAACAGCCGTAAACAATTTGACTGATTCTGAATTATATGTATCACTGTATTTGTGAAAATTAAATTAAAAGAAAATCACATCGGCTAAAAAGAATTTCCAAAACACTTGATTTCAATTTAGATACAAATTTTCTTGTATCAATAATAATTATAACTTGCTTCTTTTTATGTTATTTTACCAGAAAATGAGTTTAAATTCAGTAAACACAACGAAATTACACAACAAATCAAGCCGATTATTTTGACATTTTAATTGTGTAAGTGTATTAGTGATTCTGTTTTCGATTCTGAAATGAAATCAGAATCGTTTTCTGTTCTGTTTAGAGTAACAACTGTCATTTTGTGGGGGGTCAAAACAGTTCTGGACGACCAATCGAAAAGGCCATCAGTGTTAATTTAGTCTTAAAAAATGATATTTATGTTTACAAAGTTATCAAGGGATCTTACACAAAAATTTTATGAAATTCACTAAAATAAAACACTAATATTACTAAAAACCGCTGGGTTCGCAAAATAAGTATAATAATATTTATTTATAAAATGAAATTAGATATAAGATGTTCTGTATCATTATTATTAAGCCATATATTATTTCAATAATAAAAACAAACATAATAACCGATCAAAATTAAAAGACCAATCGAAACAATTATTGTTAGTATAGCCATGTTTATGTAATAATCAAAATCAAGTGAATCCAAATCATCGAATTTTATGTCTTCTATTCGCTCATCAATATATCAACGGTTGTTGTCGATGCTGAATTTATTCCATTTCGATCCATACAATCTTCATTGACATAGTCGTGAATAGTGTGTACAGCTGGACGCAATTGGCGGCCAAATTCAGATGGTTCTGAGAACTACCAAAATATTGGACGAACAATAACATTTACGTCGAAGCTTTTACACAGTAATGCTGATTATGTCAAAGATGATGATGATGATGATGATGATGATGATGATGATGATGATGACGATAGTAAAATTTGGTGCTTATCATCATGATAGTCTTCTCTAGGTGGTAATTCGCTAATTGTTGGTTTATTAGGTTTATTTTCCCTGGAAGATTCCGCCAAATAAGAATCAAAGTTTACTGATTTTTTTTAGTGACATATAGAACTTTCTTATAGGGAGTTTCATTCAATAAAAGATCTGCTCATTCTAACAAAAGATTTCATCTTTTTGAATTTTGAGAGCGTCATTCCGACAAAAAGTTCTCAACACGAAAGATCTGATCTTTGGTGGGTACGCAGATTTGATCTGAATGCACGCATACACTTAAAACGTTTTTTCTGTCAAACATCAAATGGAAACTATCTTGTTATTAATTTATTGTGAAATTGGGCCAGTGCCTGCTAAAAAATTAAACTAAAAAATAAATAAATAATTGGGGGTGGCCGTGGCGCGATAGTTGTGTGTTCGCCTGTCAACCTCATGGTCACAGGTTTGATCCCTGCCGTAGTCTATGTCTTCTTATTTTTCCATTAAAAACCAATTCTTAAAATATATGTCATACAATGAGTTGCTGGTTTACTCATTACATGCTGTTTAGGCATAGAACTAACAACATGTGATTGAGTAAAACTAGTATACCGATAAAATATGACAAAGAATAAAAAAATTAATGCGAATTATAAGGGACATCGATAAATAAGTAACGGAAATTTCTCCGCATTAGTTCAGCCGCCATCCCTGGAGATAAAATCTGAGACAACAACCACCTACAGTCTCCGAATATCGCGCCACACATCTTTAATATCATTCTTTCTCTTCCTTAACCTCACCCTCACTCCCGCGCTGTGTTGAAACATTTAAAGGGTATTCATAATCCCTTGAGCGCGTGTAGATTATAAAAAAAAAAAAAAAAAAAAAAATAGACGCAGAAGTTAATAATTTAAATTTTATAAATTTAGTAGAGTTTTGCATTGCTTTGTCTTCATCTTCCTCATCATCTGATGATCAATATATTTTTTTTTTAGAAATGTGTGTGTCAGTTATTCAGCAATGGACGTGTTCGTTGCAATGCCGATATGCTAGCCAAGATACCTTAGTAGCGGGTTTGTTTTCGAACGATCCAGGTAGCTTTATCGGTTAAGTCAGTTATATATTGTATAGCATACAAATCTGAAGTTTTGAATTAGCTGTCCCTCAAATTAATAACAATTTTTGAGAGTTGTGTTTGACAACATAATGTTTAGTTCATCATCAGGTTTTTCCTTAGGCGTTACAACAACAAAAAGCAATCCGGATTGCTTAAGGTATGCCACCTAACGCGACCAATACAATAATAAATAAATTTGGACACAAAGTTTCATTGAAAAGATCAAACCTCCATTTAGAGGAGATCTTTGAAAGTTGAATGAAACTCGCTATTAATCAGTCCACGGACATCTGAATGATATGTCATCGTGTCCTGATCCATATTTTTCTTGACATCATCGATTTCTAAATCCATATCTAAACCTACTCTCTTCCAATATGAATATATCTACGATGCATTAACAACAATAAAAACAGAACTGATAAAAGCCTTAATTTTCAATTATACTATTATGCCCGACCCGAAGGTTTTGTGCAAACTGCAATTTACCCCAGATATAATATGGTGTTGAGGATGCAAAACCTTATGTTTAATAATGATTAATAATAAATCAGAACTAACAAAAAAAAAAACAAAAAAAAAATTAGACGCAATATTCATGCTTTACCGAATCTTATTATTCTCTCTCGAAAATCAGGTAATAAAATCTTTTATTACTTTGCGTTTGTTCTTCATCTGAAAAAATATGTACGATCAGCATAATGTTTGCCGTTTACCTTTGGTTTTCTGACTGATGTACTTAGCACAGTACAAGAAGCCCTCATATTATATTTAGCTATAGCTAACTCCGGCGCCGACCGGCCGTATTTTCAGGCTTCCAGCAGGCAGGATGCAAATTATACGGTAGCTGTCATTACCCTAACTCTACGTTCATATTATGCAGATTCTGGTTCTCAAGATTTTGCAAATCAAAATTATTCGCTTTGGATGGTTATATCTCCGCAACATAGTCCCGCAAAAAGCTGCAGCTGACAGTGCTCGAAAGGGATTGAGCAGACATTTCTATTGGAGTACAATTTAATATATATTTTTAAAGTAATTTTTAACTTAATATTTTATATAAAAAATTACTTTATTTCTTAAGAACATAATTTGAAAAAAAATCGTCCATCCACTTTTGAAATATTGAATAAGAAGTCTATTGAATACCTATACACTCCTGAAAACCAAAGGCTTCTGCAGCTTCTGGTTCTCAATATATTGCAATACAAAGTTATTCGCATGATTTATCACCCAAATGCACGCATGGATCGTACAAACTTGTTCATGTAGCTAACAACTTTAATGTTACCACTGACGCTGTTAGAAGGTACGTAATCTAGTTATCATTATGCAGGTTTAAAGCCTATGTGGGTAATATTACCTTTGTTCTTAGTATACTAAATTACTGAGTGGATGATTAAAGGAATAGTTACATAGGTACCTACATACATACCTACAAATGTATATTTAAATGGATTTTAATTATGTAAATTAGGAGGGTAATATGTACACATACATAGATGGAACCTAAGTAGTATGTGGATATATAATGAAAGTGAAGGATGTAGGCGGTAGGTAGATGGAAAAAAATTACATTTGAATTCTTGAATATATCAACAAATTATTTGTCGAAGTAAATATCGTTTTGTTAACTTATAAAAACTGCCAAAAATATCACTTCAGCTACCCCGGATCAATCAATAAAAAAGTATCTCTAAAATTTTAAGAAGGGATTTTTTTTTATTTTTAGTTTTTTGAAATTTTGGCATGCAGTTTTTAGAGTTTATTAATATACATACATGTGATTATAAAATTTAAAATAATTTTTTTAATTTGTTTTAAAAATATTGATAACATTTATGTATATGTGGTGACACACACACACCAAATACACACTGCGACACGTAGCAAAGAGGAATCGAAATAACCGTTCGGGGCGACACAGTTACAAATAGACCAGACCATCTTCAACATTCGACTCAATCAGTTAATCTTCGTTTTCGCCTTCAGCCAGCAACATCTCTTAGCTTAAATAAAATTTTAATAATTTGTAAAGAAAATTGTTAAACAATAAATAGTAAAAAAAACTAAGTTGAGGCTGACTTTTTGTTAGTGCAAACTACAGCACTACATATACAAGACATCATCCCATCAGTAGTGATCGTACTAATTTATTGATAACCTTACATCATATGCATAGTGCTTAACATATTCGCACCAATTAGTGGCTTAAATCACTTTACCATGACAATCGACATCACCAATAAAACAAGACAAAATATTGCCGCACAAATTAATCATCCCTAGGTCATTATCATAAAACTCGTATACTCAGGAATACGACCCAACCGAAACCCTATAAATTATTATTAATAGTTTTGGATTTCTCCAACTGAAATATAAAAAATCCAATACGAAATTCGGGGAATGTACATATCTTATTTCGGGTAAGTAGGTATACCATTAAGATTTAAGTGTAAAGTGAATTCAGTTCTGGCACACGCTTGTGAAGAAAAATAGTAACAATGACATTCCAATAATTTTTGTATATGAACAAATCCTGAAAAATATTAAAATATTAGATTTAATAGAGAATCGCCCGATTTGACAAACGATATCAAAAGGAATTTAATACACTTTGGTAAAATTGACCATCATATTTATTTATGATAGCATAATAGCAAATACTGGACCATTTGAACACTTATGTAATTAACAACAAGAAAATTAACGAAATAACGGAAATTGCTTACTAGTGCAATTGCGGTATAACATAAAAAACATGTATTTATGAGAGCTTTAAATATAATGATCGAGTAGATGAAGCAGAAAGTTGCGAGGGCGGTCAATCCTATTTAATTATGCATGCCATTTTAGTTTTAGTCATATATGACAGTTCATGCTAAATAAAAGTATGAGGGTTTACAGCTCAGTGATTTGTTCCACAGTAAACTAAAATATTAAATACAATTAGTATCAATTTAAATTAATGGAATTATTAGTATACTTCTTTGTAAATCATTATGCAATACGCATTACTGTACACATCTTGTTATGTGAATTACTCTGTACACACCCACAATTAAAATGCATTTTCAATACGTACACACTCTTTTATGTAGGCTCTATACCTGATATTAAATGACTTACTGTATGCTGCTGCTTTTAAACGTAACATAAGGTAATAAATAAGGATTAAATAGATATGTTTTCGTTAGTATCTACATGCGTTAATAAATAAAGCTAAAAATATATACCACCTAAGATCAAACACCACAATCTACTACAAACATTGTATTTTTTATATGCGATTACAATGATTCAGTTTTATACATTTCCAAAATATTTGAATCAGCTGGCCCAAAAAATTAAATCAAAAATATCAGGAACAGTTTCAGATTGGGAACATAAAAAATATCACGTAGGTACTACTCTTTTCGACAGCTATTGCAATTTCAGCAATAGTTCCAGTTGCAGCACTCTATTCTTTTCAGCCAGTTAATTGGCAAGAATAGTGGGGACCTACTGTGAGCCAAATCCGAACGACTAATGTAATTTCGTGAAACGGTTTGTTACTTCCTCGCAAGATGCAGCACAGGGGAAAAAGTTATTGTACCTACAATTGTGCTAATTTTACATTACGGATTACATATTTAGAACTCAGCAACTCCATTGATACAATCCTTAAACCTCAGAAGGAATTACGATACCAACGTACACAAAGAGAAGAATAAACAAACTCAAATTTGTAAAACCACCCTGCTTGGTGCTCATAAATCAAAGTTCCTATTTCATCCCTTATTTCAGAAACCAACTACGTAATTACTGCCATTTGTGTCTGTTCAGATTTATTTACAAACAACTTGGCCAATCCAACGAGAGGGTAAATTTAGGGTTCGTGTCCCTTCCATAAAATATTCCCTGTTTCACTATGACTGCAGCTAATCCTAATGTATTCTATTCTGTAGAATAGACAAAGGTAGGTTAGGTGCAGTTGGGTTAGAAGGTGACGGAAAGATGCATCCATCAACATACTCTTATGCTGGTCGCTAGAAAGATAATTGGTAAATGTTGGATATGTAAGGTAAAGTAGATAGCAAGGGAAAGGAACTAGCACAAATTAAGGTAGGGGTTGCCACCCTCAACTTTGTACTAACTTGCTAGTTGCACAGATGAGATGTATCAAAATGGGAATCTTTTGTACGTTTCACCCTTCAAAATCCATTTGTTTACAGTGTTGTTGTAAATTTTTTATTTAACAAATTAATGAAAAAATCATTGTATCACATTTCAAGGTTATCAGTAGTTATCAATTTGGGAATTTCCTTATTTATTTTTGTGGCAGGGAAAAAACTCCAATACATACATTTATGTACATAGTTCTGTACCAAAAACAAAAAAAATAACCAAACATTTGTATCCAAAATATATTTACTATTTTCGCATGAGCATCTATTATAAATGTCAAAATGAACTTGGGATAGTGCAGTTCATCCGATGGACAACAGAATACAAAGGTAGTGTGAAAGGGAATCAAATGGGTGGATCGAATATACAATTCACGTGAATAACAAAATAGAACTGCTTTATATTTGCCTAAAAAAACTGTCTGCTCGATCCTGATGCTATTTGGACTTTTATGAACAGTAGCACTGCAATTCAACTAGAATAGTCTGACCCAAAATCTGACCTTATGAACACGTCTAAGGCAGGTCTTAATTAAGTTGTTGCACATGAGAGTGACCAACGAATTAACGACTATTCGTTTTGACATTTCGTTCACATGGCTTTCACTTTATTCGTCACGAATATAAGTTGATAAGGACTATTCACATGAGACCGACCAACGACCGACGAATAAACGGATAAATTCCATTTAAAACAATTTACCAACCTAAATTCTTAACAAATTCTAAACAAATTGTAGAAATATGATTTATATTAATGTTTACGACAGAAAAATTTACTTTTTAATCGCCAAAATAAAATAAATTTGAGAAAAAGGTGGATGGTATGTGGAACGCGAATGGAGTTTGTCTGTTCGTAACAATCAGATGCAATTCGAGGCTCGTCGCTCTCATGTGAATAATCCTTTAGTCATAAGTTTATGAAATTACCGTGTTTATATATGTACATACTTACGGAAAGAAACAAAAGCTTGAGCTGCGTACGTTGACCTCGGCTAAATGAATTTTGGAGATATTTTGTATGAGCTAAAATTTACCAAAGAAATTCTAAATCTAAAAAGCTAATCTAATTTTGGTACGAAATTTCGAGCCCTCAAAACACCGGGCGCACATTCCACTCTTTTCCACACTTTTCTTGACAAGGGCCAACGGCCCATAATGTAACTATTGAAAATGCCAAATAAAATGAAGGTTAATTGAACAGAAATTATTTGTTAATATATTTTAGACAAGCAACATCATCACAGAACTAATAATAATAATAATAGAAGTTACCAAATATAAGTAATAATTGTTCAGTAGTAGTAATTGACCTGTAATTTATTTACATACACATACAAAACATCGCAGACCTTTGCAGTGGTATAAAATTTGACGATTTAATTTTTTTGAAGATTTTTGAAAAAAATTCAAGGCCCCTTGCGGAAAAAAATTGTATTTTCAAAAATGTTTCCCAAACCCATCGATATATACATTTTAAGAAAGGTATGTTCAATACCTATTCACACCTGAAAACCAATCGCTTCTGCAGCCTCCGGTTCTCGAGATATTGCAATCCAAAGTAGTTCCCGTGATTGTCAACCCAACTGCATTTGATTTGCTTTGGAAGCTGATATCTCAGCAACCACGCCTCAGAAAAAGCTGCGGTTTTCAGCACTTCAAAGGGATTGAACAGACCTTTGCAGTGGTATAAAATTTGACGATTTAATTTTTTTGAAGATTTTTGAAAAAAATTCAAGGCCCCTTGCGGAAAAAAATTGTATTTTCAAAAATGTTTCCCAAACCCATCGATATATACATGAAACGAAAGGTCTGTTTAATACCTATTCACACTTGAAAACCAAACGCTTCTGCACCCTCCGGTTCTCGAGATATTGCAATCCAAATTAGTTCCCGTGATTGTCAACCCAACTGCATTTGATTTGCTTTGGAAGCTGATATCTCGGCAACCACGCCTCAGAAAAAGCTGCGGTTTTCAGCACTTGAAAGGGATTGAACAGACCTTTGCAGTGGTATAAGATTTGACGATTTAATTTTTTTGAAGATTTTTGTAAAAAATTCAAGGCACCCCTTGCGGAAAAAAATTGTATTTTCAAAAATGTTTCCCAAACCCATCGATATATACATGAAACGAAAGGTCTGTTCAATACCTATTCACACCTGAAAACCAAACGCTTCTGCAGCCTCCGGTTCTCGAGATATTGCAATCCAAAGTAGTTTCCGTGATTGTCAACCCAACTGCATTTGATTTGCTTTGGAAGCTGATATCTCAGCAACCACGCCTCAGAAAAAGCTGCGGTTTTCAGCACTTGAAAGGGGTTGGACAGACCTGTGCAGTGGTATAAAATTTGACGATTTAGTTTTTTTGAAGATTTTTGAAAAAAATTCAAGGCTAACCCCTGCGGAAAAAAATTGTATTTTCAAAAATGTTTCCCAAACCCATCGATATATACATGTGAAGAAAGGTATGTTCAATGCCTATTCACTCCTGAAAACCAAACGCTTCTGCAGCCTCCGGTTCTCGCGATATTGCAATCCAAAGTAGTTCCCGTGATTGTCAACAAACTGCATTTGATTTGCTTTGGAAGCTGATATCTCAGCAACCCCGCCTCAGAAAAAGCTGCGGTTATCAGCACTTGAAAATGATTGAACAGACCTTTGCAGTGGTATAAAATTTGACGATTTAATTTTTTTGAAGATTTTTCAAAAAAATTCAAGGCTAACCCCTTGCGGAAAAAAATTGTATTTTCAAAAATGTTTCCCAAACCCATCGATATATACAAGAAACGAAAGGTCTGTTCAATACCTATTCACACCTGAAAACCAAACGCTTCTGCAGCCTCCGGTTCTCGAGATATTGCAATCCAAAATAGTTCCCGTGATTGTCAACCCAACTGCATTTGATTTGCTTTGGAAGCTGATATCTCAGCAACCACGCCTCAGAAAAAGCTGCGGTTTTCAGTACTTGAAAGAAATAGAACAGACCTTTGCAGTGGTATAAAATTTGACGATTTAATTTTTTTTGAAGATTTTTGAAAAAAATTCAAGGCTAACCCTTTGCGGAAAAAAATTGTATTTTCAAAAATGTTTCCCAAACCCATCGATATATACACGTAAAGAAATGTCTGTTTAATACCTATTCACACCTGAAAACCAAACGCTTCTGCCGCATCCGGTTCTCGAGATATTGCAATCCAAAATAGTTCCCGTGATTGTCAACCCAACTGCATTTGATTTGCTTTGGAAGCTGATATCTCAGCAGCCACGCCCCAGAAAAAGCTGCGGTTTTCAGCACTTGAAAGGGATTGAACAGACCTTGGCAGTGGTATAAAATTTGACGATTTAATTTTTTTGAAGATTTTTGAAAAAAATTCAAGGCTAACCCCTTGCGGAAAAAAATTGTATTTTCAAAAATGTTTCCCAAACCCATCGATATATACATGAAACGAAAGGTCTGTTCAATACATATTCTTATCTGAAAGCCAAACGCTTCTGCAGCCTCCGGTCCTCGAGATATTGCAATCCAAAGTAGTTCCCGTGATTGTCAACCCAACTGCATTTGATTTGCTTTGGAAGCTGATATCTCGGCAACCACGCCTCAGAAAAAGCTGCTGTTTTCAGCACTTGAAAGGGATTGAACAGAACTTTGCATTGGTATAAAATTTGAAGATTTAATTTTTTTGAAGATTTTTGAAAAAAATTCAAGGCTAACCCCTTGAGGAAAAAAATTGTATTTTCAAAAATGTTTCCCAAACCCATCGATATATACATGTGAAGAAAGGTATGTTCAATACCTATTCACTCCTGAAAACCAAACGCTTCTGCCGCCTCCGGTTCTCGCGATATTGCAATCCAAAGTAGTTCCCGTGATTGTCAACCCAACTGCATTTGATTTGCTTTGGAAGCTGATATCTCAGCAACCACGCCTCAGAAAAAGCTGCGGTTTTCAGTACTTGAAAGAAATAGAACAGACCTTTGCAGTGGTATAAAATTTGACGATTTAATTTTTTTTGAAGATTTTTGAAAAAAATTCAAGGCTAACCCTTTGCGGAAAAAAATTGTATTTTCAAAAATGTTTCCCAAACCCATCGATATATACACGTAAAGAAAGGTCTGTTTAATACCTATTCACACTTGAAAACCAAACGCTTCTGCAGCCTCCGGTTCTCGAGATATTGCAATCCAAAGTAGTTCCCGTGATTGTCAACCCAACTGCATTTGATTTGCTTTGGAAGCTGATATCTCGGCAGCCACGCCTCAGAAAAAGCTGCGGTTTTCAGCACTTGAAAGGGATTGGACAGACCTTTGCAGTGGTATAAAATTTGACGATTTAGTTTTTTTTGAAGATTTTTGAAAAAAATTCAAGGCTAACCCCTTGCGGAAAAAAATTGTATTTTCAAAAATGTTTCCCAAACCCATCGATATATACATGAAACGAAAGGTCTGTTGAATACCTATTCACACCTGAAAACCAAACGCTTCTGCAGCCTCCGGTTCTCGAGATATTGCAATCCAAAATAGTTCCCGTGATTGTCAACCCAACTGCATTTGATTTGCTTTGGAAGTTGATATCTCAGCAACCACTCCTCAGAAAAAGCTGCGGTTTTCAGCACTTGAAAGGGATTGAACAGACCTTTGCAGTGGTATAAAATTTGACGATTTAATTTTTTTTTGAAGATTTTTGAAAAAAATTCAAGGCTAACCCTTTGCGGAAAAAAATTGTATTTTCAAAAATGTTTCCCAAACCCATCGATATATACACGTAAAGAAAGGTCTGTTTAATACCTATTCACACTTGAAAACCAAACGCTGCTGCAGCCTCCGGTTCTCGAGATATTGCAATCCAAAGTAGTTCCCGTGATTGTCAACCCAACTGCATTTGATTTGCTTTGGAAGCTGATATCTCGGCAACCACGCCCCAGAAAAAGCTGCGGTTTTCAGCACTTGAAAGGGATTGAACAGACCTTGGCAGTGGTATAAAATTTGACGATTTAATTTTTTTGAAGATTTTTGAAAAAAATTCAAGGCTAACCCCTTGCGGAAAAAAATTGTATTTTCAAAAATGTTTCCCAAACCCATCGATATATACATGAAACGAAAGGTCTGTTCAATACCTATTCACACCTGAAAACCAAACGCTTCTGTCGCCTCCGGTTCTCGAGATATTGCAATCCAAAATAGTTCCCGTGATTGTCAACCCAACTGCATTTGATTTGCTTTGGAAGCTGATATCTCAACAACCACGCCTCAGAAAAAGCTGCGGTTTTCAGCACTTGAAAGGGATTGAACAGACCTTTGCAGTGGTATAAAATTTAACGATTTAATTTTTTTGAAGATTTTTGAAAAAAATTCAAGGCTAACCCCTTGCGGAAAAAAATTGTATTTTCAAAAATGTTTCCCAAACCCATCGATATATACATGTGAAGAAAGGTATGTTCAATACCTATTCACTCCTGAAAACCAAACGCTTCTGCAGCCTCCGGTTCTCGCGATATTGCAATCCAAAATAGTTCCCGTGATTGTCAACCCAACTGCATTTGATTTGCTTTGGAAGCTGATATTTCAACAACCACGCCTCAGAAAAAGCTGCGGTTTTCAGCACTTGAAAGGGATTGAATAGACCTTTGCAGTGGTATAAAATTTGACGATTTAATTTTTTTGAAGATTTTTGAAAAAAATTCAAGGCTAACCCCTTGCGGAAAAAAATTGTATTTTCAAAAATGTTTCCCAAACCCATCGATATATACATGAAACGAAAGGTTTGTTCAATACCTATTCACACCTGAAAACCAAACGCTTCTGCCGCATCCGGTTCTCGAGATATTGCAATCCAAAATAGTTCCCGTGATTGTCAACCCAACTGCATTTGATTTGCTTTGGAAGCTGATATCTCAGCAGCCACGCCCCAGAAAAAGCTGCGGTTTTCAGCACTTGAAAGAGATTGAACAGACCTTGGCAGTGGTATAAAATTTGACGATTTAATTTTTTTGAAGATTTTTGAAAAAAATTCAAGGCTAACCCCTGCGGAAAAAAATTGTATTTTCAAAAATGTTTCCCAAACCCATCGATATATACATGTGAAGAAAGGTATGTTCAATACCTATTCACTCCTAAAAACCAAACGCTTCTGCAGCCTCCGGTTCTCGCGATATTGCAATCCAAAATAGTTTCCGTGATTGTCAACCCAACTGCATTTGATTTGCTTTGGAAGCTGATATCTCAGCAACCACGCCTCAGAAAAAGCTGCGGTTTTCAGTACTTGAAAGAAATAGAACAGACCTTTGCAGTGGTATAAAATTTGACGATTTAATTTTTTTTGAAGATTTTTGAAAAAAATTCAAGGCTAACCCTTTGCGGAAAAAAATTGTATTTTCAAAAATGTTTCCCAAACCCATCGATATATACACGTAAAGAAAGGTCTGTTTAATACCTATTCACACTTGAAAACCAAACGCTTCTGCAGCCTCCGGTTCTCGAGATATTGCAATCCAAAGTAGTTCCCGTGATTGTCAACCCAACTGCATTTGATTTGCTTTGGAAGCTGATATCTCGGCAGCCACGCCTCAGAAAAAGCTGCGGTTTTCAGCACTTGAAAGGGATTGGACAGACCTTTGCAGTGGTATAAAATTTGACGATTTAGTTTTTTTTGAAGATTTTTGAAAAAAATTCAAGGCTAACCCCTTGCGGAAAAAAATTGTATTTTCAAAAATGTTTCCCAAACCCATCGATATATACATGAAACGAAAGGTCTGTTGAATACCTATTCACACCTGAAAACCAAACGCTTCTGCAGCCTCCGGTTCTCGAGATATTGCAATCCAAAATAGTTCCCGTGATTGTCAACCCAACTGCATTTGATTTGCTTTGGAAGTTGATATCTCAGCAACCACTCCTCAGAAAAAGCTGCGGTTTTCAGCACTTGAAAGGGATTGAACAGACCTTTGCAGTGGTATAAAATTTGACGATTTAATTTTTTTTTGAAGATTTTTGAAAAAAATTCAAGGCTAACCCTTTGCGGAAAAAAATTGTATTTTCAAAAATGTTTCCCAAACCCATCGATATATACACGTAAAGAAAGGTCTGTTTAATACCTATTCACACTTGAAAACCAAACGCTGCTGCAGCCTCCGGTTCTCGAGATATTGCAATCCAAAGTAGTTCCCGTGATTGTCAACCCAACTGCATTTGATTTGCTTTGGAAGCTGATATCTCGGCAACCACGCCCCAGAAAAAGCTGCGGTTTTCAGCACTTGAAAGGGATTGAACAGACCTTGGCAGTGGTATAAAATTTGACGATTTAATTTTTTTGAAGATTTTTGAAAAAAATTCAAGGCTAACCCCTTGCGGAAAAAAATTGTATTTTCAAAAATGTTTCCCAAACCCATCGATATATACATGAAACGAAAGGTCTGTTCAATACCTATTCACACCTGAAAACCAAACGCTTCTGCCGCCTCCGGTTCTCGAGATATTGCAATCCAAAATAGTTCCCGTGATTGTCAACCCAACTGCATTTGATTTGCTTTGGAAGCTGATATCTCAACAACCACGCCTCAGAAAAAGCTGCGGTTTTCAGCACTTGAAAGGGATTGAACAGACCTTTGCAGTGGTATAAAATTTAACGATTTAATTTTTTTGAAGATTTTTGAAAAAAATTCAAGGCTAACCCCTTGCGGAAAAAAATTGTATTTTCAAAAATGTTTCCCAAACCCATCGATATATACATGTGAAGAAAGGTATGTTCAATACCTATTCACTCCTGAAAACCAAACGCTTCTGCAGCCTCCGGTTCTCGCGATATTGCAATCCAAAATAGTTCCCGTGATTGTCAACCCAACTGCATTTGATTTGCTTTGGAAGCTGATATTTCAACAACCACGCCTCAGAAAAAGCTGCGGTTTTCAGCACTTGAAAGGGATTGAATAGACCTTTGCAGTGGTATAAAATTTGACGATTTAATTTTTTTGAAGATTTTTGAAAAAAATTCAAGGCTAACCCCTTGCGGAAAAAAATTGTATTTTCAAAAATGTTTCCCAAACCCATCGATATATACATGAAACGAAAGGTTTGTTCAATACCTATTCACACCTGAAAACCAAACGCTTCTGCCGCATCCGGTTCTCGAGATATTGCAATCCAAAATAGTTCCCGTGATTGTCAACCCAACTGCATTTGATTTGCTTTGGAAGCTGATATCTCAGCAGCCACGCCCCAGAAAAAGCTGCGGTTTTCAGCACTTGAAAGGGATTGAACAGACCTTGGCAGTGGTATAAAATTTGACGATTTAATTTTTTTGAAGATTTTTGAAAAAAATTCAAGGCTAACCCCTTGCGTAAAAAAATTGTATTTTCAAAAATGTTTCCCAAACCCATCGATATATACATGAAACGAAAGGTCTGTTCAATACATATTCTTATCTGAAAGCCAAACGCTTCTGCAGCCTCCGGTTCTCGCGATATTGCAATCCAAAGTAGTTCCCGTGATTGTCAACCCAACTGCATTTGATTTGCTTTGGAAGCTGATATCTCGGCAACCACGCCTCAGAAAAAGCTGCTGTTTTCAGCACTTGAAAGGGATTGAACAGAACTTTGCAGTGGTATAAAATTTGACGATTTAATTTTTTTGAAGATTTTTGAAAAAAATTCAAGGCTAACCCCTTGAGGAAAAAAATTGTATTTTCAAAAATGTTTCCCAAACCCATCGATATATACATGTGAAGAAAGGTATGTTCAATGCCTATTCACTCCTGAAAACCAAACGCTTCTGCAGCCTCCGGTTCTCGCGATATTGCAATCCAAAATAGTTCCCGTGATTGTCAACCCAACTGCATTTGATTTGCTTTGGAAGCTGATATCTCAGCAACCACGCTTCAGAAAAAGCTGCGGTTTTCAGCACTTGAAAATGATTGAACAGACTTTTGCAGTGGTATAAAATTTGACGATTTAATTTTTTTGAAGATTTTTGAAAAAAATTCAAGGCTAACCCCTTGCGGAAAAAAATTGTATTTTCAAAAATGTTTCCCAAACCCATCGATATATACATGTGAAGAAAGGTATGTTCAATGCCTATTCACTCCTGAAAACCAAACGCTTCTGCAGCCTCCGGTTCTCGCGATATTGCAATCCAAAGTAGTTCCCGTGATTGTCAACCCAACTGCATTTGATTTGCTTTGGAAGCTGATATCTCGGCAACCACGCCTCAGAAAAAGCTGCGGTTTTCAGCACTTGAAAGGGATTGAACAGAACTTTGCAGTGGTATAAAATTTGACGATTTAATTTTTTTGAAGATTTTTGAAAAAAATTCAAGGCTAACCCCTTGCGGAAAAAAATTGTATTTTCAAAAATGTTTCCCAAACCCATCGATATATACATGTGAAGAAAGGTATGTTCAATGCCTATTCACTCCTGAAAACCAAACGCTTCTGCAGCCTCCGGTTCTCGCGATATTGCAATCCAAAGTAGTTCCCGTGATTGTCAACCCAACTGCATTTGATTTGCTTTGGAAGCTGATATCTCAGCAACCACGCTTCAGAAAAAGCTGCGGTTTTCAGCACTTGAAAATGATTGAACAGACTTTTGCAGTGGTATAAAATTTGACGATTTAATTTTTTTGAAGATTTTTGAAAAAAATTCAAGGCTAACCCCTTGCGGAAAAAAATTGTATTTTCAAAAATGTTTCCCAAACCCATCGATATATACATGTGAAGAAAGGTATGTTCAATGCCTATTCACTCCTGAAAACCAAACGCTTCTGCAGCCTCCGGTTCTCGCGATATTGCAATCCAAAGTAGTTCCCGTGATTGTCAACCCAACTGCATTTGATTTGCTTTGGAAGCTGATATCTCGGCAACCACGCCTCAGAAAAAGCTGCGGTTTTCAGCACTTGAAAGGGATTGAACAGAACTTTGCAGTGGTATAAAATTTGACGATTTAATTTTTTTGAAGATTTTTGAAAAAAATTCAAGGCTAACCCCTTGCGGAAAAAAATTGTATTTTCAAAAATGTTTCCCAAACCCATCGATATATACATGAAACGAAAGGTCTGTTGAATACCTATTCACACCTGAAAACCAAACGCTTCTGCAGCCTCCGGTTCTCGAGATATTGCAATCCAAAATAGTTCCCGTGATTGTCAACCCAACTGCATTTGATTTGCTTTGGAAGCTGATATCTCAGCAACCACGCCTCAGAAAAAGCTGCGGTTTTCAGCACTTGAAAGGGATTGAACAGACCTTTGCAGTGGTATAAAATTTGACGATTTAATTTTTTTTGAAGATTTTTGAAAAAAACTCAAGGCTAACCCTTTGCGGAAAAAAATTGTATTTTCAAAAATGTTTCCCAAACCCATCGATATATACACGTAAAGAAAGGTCTGTTCAATACCTATTCACGCCTGAAAACCAAACGCTTCTGCAGCCTCCGGTTCTCGAGATATTGCAATCCAAAATAGTTCCCGTGATTGTCAACCCAACTGCATTTGATTTGCTTTGGAAGCTGATATCTCAGCAACCACGCCTCAGAAAAAGCTGCGGTTTTCAGCACTTGAAAGGGATTGAACAGACCTTTTCAGTGGTATAAAATTTGACGATTTAATTTTTTTGAAGATTTTTGAAAAATATTCAAGGCTAACCCCTTGCCGAAAAAAATTGTATTTTCAAAAATGTTTCCCAAACCCATCGATATATACATGAAACGATAGGTCTGTTCAATACCTATTCACATCTGAAAACCAAACGCTTCTGCAGCCTCCGGTTCTCGAGATATTGCAATCCAAAGTAGTTACCGTGATTGTAAACCCAACTGCATTTGATTTGCTTTTCAAGCTGATATCTCAGCAACCACGCCTCAGAAAAAGCTGCGGTTTTCAGCACTTGAAAGGGATTGGACAGACCTTTGCAGTGGCATAAAATTTGACGATTTAGTTTTTTTGAAGATTTTTGAAAAACATTCAAGGCTAACCCCTGCGGAAAAAAATGGTATTTTCAAAAACGTTTCCCAAACCCATCGATATATACATGAAACGAAAGGTCTGTTTAATACCTATTCACACTTGAAAACCAAACGCTTCTGCAGCCTCCGGTTCTCGAGATATTGCAATCCAAAGTAGTTCCCGTGATTGTCAACCCAACTGCATTTGATTTGCTTTGGAAGCTGATATCTCAGCAACCACGCCTCAGAAAAAGCTGCGGTTTTCAGCACTTGAAAGGGATTGAACAGACCTTTGCAGTGGTATAAAATTTGACGATTTAATTTTTTTTGAAGATTTTTGAAAAAAATTCAAGGCTAACCCTTTGCGGAAAAAAATTGTATTTTCAAAAATGTTTCCCAAACCCATCGATATATACACGTAAAGAAAGGTCTGTTCAATACCTATTCACGCCTGAAAACCAAACGCTTCTGCAGCCTCCGGTTCTCGAGATATTGCAATCCAAAATAGTTCCCGTGATTGTCAACCCAACTGCATTTGATTTGCTTTGGAAGCTGATATCTCAGCAACCACGCCTCAGAAAAAGCTGCGGTTTTCAGCACTTGAAAGGGATTGAACAGACCTTTTCAGTGGTATAAAATTTGACGATTTAATTTTTTTGAAGATTTTTGAAAAATATTCAAGGCTAACCCCTTGCGGAAAAAAATTGTATTTTCAAAAATGTTTCCCAAACCCATCGATATATACATAAAACGAAAGGTCTGTTCAATACCTATTCACATCTGAAAACCAAACGCTTCTGCAGCCTCCGGTTCTCGAGATATTGCAATCCAAAGTAGTTCCCGTGATTGTCAACCCAACTGCATTTGATTTGCTTTGGAAGCTGATATCTCAGCAACCACGCCTCAGAAAAAGCTGCGGTTTTCAGCACTTGAAAGGGATTGGACAGACCTTTGCAGTGGTATAAAATTTGACGATTTAGTTTTTTTGAAGATTTTTGAAAAAACATTCAAACGTTTCCCAAACCCATCGATATATACATGAAACGAAAGGTCTGTTTAATACCTATTCACACATGAAAACCAAACGCTTCTGCAGCCTCCGGTTCTCGAGATATTGCAATCCAAAGTAGTTCCCGTGATTGTCAACCCAACTGCATTTGATTTGTTTTGGAAGCTGATATCTCGGCAACCACGCCCCAGAAAAAGCTGCGGTTTTCAGCACTTGAAAGGGATTGAACAGACCTTGGCAGTGGTATAAAATTTGACGATTTAATTTTTTTGAAGATTTTTGAAAAAAATTCAAGGCTAACCCCTTGCGGAAAAAAATGGTATTTTCAAAAATGTTTCCCAAACCCATCGATATATACATGAAACGAAAGGTCTGTTCAATACCTATTCACACCTGAAAACCAAACGCTTCTGCAGCCTCCGGTTCTCGAGATATTGCAATCCAAAGTAGTTCCCGTGATTGTCAACCCAACTGCATTTGATTTGCTTTGGAAGCTGATATCTCAGCAACCACGCCTCAGAAAAAGCCGCGGTTTTCAGCACTTGAAAGGGATTGAACAGACCTTTGCAGTGGTATAAAATTTGACGATTTAATTTTTTTGAAGATTTTTGAAAAAAATTCAAGGCTAACCCCTTGCGGAAAAAAATTGTATTTTCAAAAATGTTTCCCAAACCCATCGATATATACATGAAACGAAAGGTCTGTTGAATACCTATTCACACCTGAAAACCAAACGCTTCTGCAGCCTCCGGTTCTCGAGATATTGCAATCCAAAATAGTTCCCGTGATTGTCAACCCAACTGCATTTGATTTGCTTTGGAAGCTGATATCTCAGCAACCACGCCTCAGAAAAAGCTGCGGTTTTCAGCACTTGAAAGGGATTGAACAGACCTTTGCAGTGGTATAAAATTTGACGATTTAATTTTTTTTGAAGATTTTTGAAAAAAACTCAAGGCTAACCCTTTGCGGAAAAAAATTGTATTTTCAAAAATGTTTCCCAAACCCATCGATATATACACGTAAAGAAAGGTCTGTTCAATACCTATTCACGCCTGAAAACCAAACGCTTCTGCAGCCTCCGGTTCTCGAGATATTGCAATCCAAAATAGTTCCCGTGATTGTCAACCCAACTGCATTTGATTTGCTTTGGAAGCTGATATCTCAGCAACCACGCCTCAGAAAAAGCTGCGGTTTTCAGCTTTTGAAAGGGATTGGACAGACCTTTGCAGTGGCATAAAATTTGACGATTTAGTTTTTTTGAAGATTTTTGAAAAACATTCAAGGCTAACCCCTGCGGAAAAAAATGGTATTTTCAAAAACGTTTCCCAAACCCATCGATATATACATGAAACGAAAGGTCTGTTTAATACCTATTCACACTTGAAAACCAAACGCTTCTGCAGCCTCCGGTTCTCGAGATATTGAAATCCAAAGTAGTTCCCGTGATTGTCAACCCAACTACATTTGATTTGTTTTGGAAGCTGATATCTCAGCAACCACGCCTCAGAAAAAGCTGCGGTTTTCAGCACTTGAAAGGGATTGAACAGACCTTTGCAGTGGTATAAAATTTGACGATTTAATTTTTTTTGAAGATTTTTGAAAAAAACTCAAGGCTAACCCTTTGCGGAAAAAAATTGTATTTTCAAAAATGTTTCCCAAACCCATCGATATATACACGTAAAGAAAGGTCTGTTCAATACCTATTCACGCCTGAAAACCAAACGCTTCTGCAGCTTCCGGTTCTCGAGATATTGCAATCCAAAATAGTTCCCGTGATTGTCAACCCAACTGCATTTGATTTGCTTTGGAAGCTGATATCTCAGCAACCACGCCTCAGAAAAAGCTGCGGTTTTCAGCACTTGAAAGGGATTGGACAGACCTTTGCAGTGGCATAAAATTTGACGATTTAGTTTTTTTGAAGATTTTTGAAAAACATTCAAGGCTAACCCCTGCGGAAAAAAACGGTATTTTCAAAAACGTTTCCCAAACCCATCGATATATACATGAAACGAAAGGTCTGTTTAATACCTATTCACACTTGAAAACCAAACGCTTCTGCAGCCTCCGGTTCTCGAGATATTGAAATCCAAAGTAGTTCCCGTGATTGTCAACCCAACTACATTTGATTTGCTTTGGAAGCTGATATCTCGGCAACCACGCCCCAGAAAAAGCTGCGGTTTTCAGCACTTGAAAGGGATTGAACAGACCTTGGCAGTGGTATAAAATTTGACGATTTAATTTTTTTGAAGATTTTTGAAAAAAATTCAAGGCTAACCCCTTGCGGAAAAAAATTGTATTTTCAAAAATGTTTCCCAAACCCATCGATATATACATGAAACGAAAGGTCTGTTCAATACCTATTCACACCTGAAAACCAAACGCTTCTGCAGCCTCCGGTTCTCGAGATATTGCAATCCAAAGTAGTTCCCGTGATTGTCAACCCAACTGCATTTGATTTGCTTTGGAAGCTGATATCTCAGCAACCACGCCTCAGAAAAAGCTGCGGTTTTCAGCACTTGAAAGGGATTGAACAGACCTTTGCAGTGGTATAAAATTTGACGATTTAATTTTTTTTGAAGATTTTTGAAAAAAATTCAAGGCTAACCCTTTGCGGAAAAAAATTGTATTTTCAAAAATGTTTCCCAAACCCATCGATATATACACGTAAAGAAAGGTCTGTTCAATACCTATTCACGCCTGAAAACCAAACGCTTCTGCAGCCTCCGGTTCTCGAGATATTGCAATCCAAAATAGTTCCCGTGATTGTCAACCCAACTGCATTTGATTTGCTTTGGAAGCTGATATCTCAGCAACCACGCCTCAGAAAAAGCTGCGGTTTTCAGCACTTGAAAGGGATTGAACAGACCTTTTCAGTGGTATAAAATTTGACGATTTAATTTTTTTGAAGATTTTTGAAAAATATTCAAGGCTAACCCCTTGCGGAAAAAAATTGTATTTTCAAAAATGTTTCCCAAACCCATCTATATATACATAAAACGAAAGGTCTGTTCAATACCTATTCACATCTGAAAACCAAACGCTTCTGCAGCCTCCGGTTCTCGAGATATTGCAATCCAAAGTAGTTCCCGTGATTGTCAACCCAACTGCATTTGATTTGCTTTGGAAGCTGATATCTCAGCAACCACGCCTCAGAAAAAGCTGCGGTTTTCAGCACTTGAAAGGGATTGGACAGACCTTTGCAGTGGTATAAAATTTGACGATTTAGTTTTTTTGAAGATTTTTGAAAAACATTCAAGGCTAATCCCTGCGGAAAAAAATGGTATTTTCAAAAACGTTTCCCAAACCCATCGATATATACATGAAACGAAAGGTCTGTTTAATACCTATTCACACATGAAAACCAAACGCTTCTGCAGCCTCCGGTTCTCGAGATATTGCAATCCAAAGTAGTTCCCGTGATTGTCAACCCAACTGCATTTGATTTGTTTTGGAAGCTGATATCTCGGCAACCACGCCCCAGAAAAAGCTGCGGTTTTCAGCACTTGAAAGGGATTGAACAGACCTTGGCAGTGGTATAAAATTTGACGATTTAATTTTTTTGAAGATTTTTGAAAAAAATTCAAGGCTAACCCCTTGCGGAAAAAAATTGTATTTTCAAAAATGTTTCCCAAACCCATCGATATATACATGAAACGAAAGGTCTGTTCAATACCTATTCACACCTGAAAACCAAACGCTTCTGCAGCCTCCGGTTCTCGAGATATTGCAATCCAAAGTAGTTCCCGTGATTGTCAACCCAACTGCATTTGATTTGCTTTGGAAGCTGATATCTCAGCAACCACGCCTCAGAAAAAGCCGCGGTTTTCAGCACTTGAAAGGGATTGAACAGACCTTTGCAGTGGTATAAAATTTGACGATTTAATTTTTTTGAAGATTTTTGAAAAAAATTCAAGGCTAACCCCTTGCGGAAAAAAATTGTATTTTCAAAAATGTTTCCCAAACCTTTCGATATATACATGAAACGAAAGGTCTGTTCAATACCTATTCACACTTGAAAACCAAACGCTTCTGCAGCCTCCGGTTCTCGAGATATTGCAATCCAAAGTAGTTCCCGTGATTGTCAACCCAACTGCATTTGATTTGCTTTGGAAGCTGATATCTCGGCAACCACGCCCCAGAAAAAGCTGCGGTTTTCAGCACTTGAAAGGGATTGAACAGACCTTGGCAGTGGTATAAAATTTGACGATTTAATTTTTTTGAAGATTTTTGAAAAAAATTCAAGGCTTAACCCCTTGCGGAAAAAAATTGTATTTTCAAAAATGTTTCCCAAACCCATCGATATATACATGAAACGAAAGGTCTGTTCAATACCTATTCACATCTGAAAACCAAACGCTTCTGCAGCCTCCGGTTCTCGAGATATTGCAATCCAAAGTAGTTCCCGTGATTGTCAACCCAACTGCATTTGATTTGCTTTGGAAGCTGATATCTCGGCAACCACGCCCCAGAAAAAGCTGCGGGTTTCAGCACTTGAAAGGGATTGAACAGACATTTGCAGTGGTATAAAATTTGACGATTTAATTTTTTTGAGGATTTTTGAAAAAAAATCAAGGCTAACCCCTTGCGGAAAAAAATTGTATTTTCAAAAATGTTTCCCAAACCCATCGATATATACACGAAACGAAAGGTCTGTTCAATACCTATTCACGCCTGAAAACCAAACGCTTCTGCAGCCTTCGGTTCTCGAGATATTGCAATCCAAAATAGTTCCCGTGATTGTCAACCCAACTGCATTTGATTTGCTTTGGAAGCTGATATCTCGGCAACCACGCCTCAGAAAAAGCTGCGGTTTTCAGCACTTGAAAGGGATTGAACAGACCTTTGCAGTGGTATAAAATTTGACGATTTATTTTTTTTGAAGATTTTTGAAAAAAATTCAAGGCTAACCCCTTGCGGAAAAAAATTGTATTTTCAAAAATGTTTCCCAAACCCATCGATATATACATGAAACGAAAGGTCTGTTTAATACCTATTCACACCTGAAAACCAAACGCTTCTGCAGCCTCCGGTTCTCGAGATATTGCAATCCAAAGTAGTTCCCGTGATTGTCAACCCAACTGCATTTGATTTGCTTTGGAAGCTGATATCTCAGCAACCACGCCTCAGAAAAAGCTGCGGTTTTCAGCACTTGAAAGGGATTGAACAGACCTTTGCAGTGGTATAAAATTTGACGATTTAATTTTTTTTGAAGATTTTTGAAAAAAATTCAAGGCTAACCCTTTGCGGAAAAAAATTGTATTTTCAAAAATGTTTCCCAAACCCATCGATATATACACGTAAAGAAAGGTCTTTTCAATACCTATTCACGCCTGAAAACCAAACGCTTCTGCAGCCTCCGGTTCTCGAGATATTGCAATCCAAAATAGTTCCCGTGATTGTCAACCCAACTGCATTTGATTTGCTTTGGAAGCTGATATCTCAGCAACCACGCCTCAGAAAAAGCTGCGGTTTTCAGCACTTGAAAGGGATTGAACAGACCTTTTCAGTGGTATAAAATTTGACGATTTAATTTTTTTGAAGATTTTTGAAAATATTCAAGGCTAACCCCTTGCGGAAAAAAATTGTATTTTCAAAAATGTTTCCCAAACCCATCGATATATACATGAAACGAAAGGTCTGTTCAATACCTATTCACATCTGAAAACCAAACGCTTCTGCAGCCTCCGGTTCTCGAGATATTGCAATCCAAAGTAGTTCCCGTGATTGTCAACCCAACTGCATTTGATTTGCTTTGGAAGCTGATATCTCAGCAACCACGCCTCAGAAAAAGCTGCGGTTTTCAGCAATTGAAAGGGATTGAACAGACCTTTGCAGTGGTATAAAATTTGACGATTTAATTTTTTTTGAAGATTTTTGAAAAAAATTCAAGGCTAACCCTTTGCGGAAAAAAATTGTATTTTCAAAAATGTTTCCCAAACCCATCGATATATACACGTAAAGAAAGGTCTGTTCAATACCTATTCACGACTGAAAACCAAACGCTTCTGCAGCCTCCGGTTCTCGAGATATTGCAATCCAAAATAGTTCCCGTGATTGTCAACCCAACTGCATTTGATTTGCTTTGGAAGCTGATATCTCAGCAACCACGCCTCAGAAAAAGCTGCGGTTTTCAGCACTTGAAAGGGATTGAACAGACCTTTTCAGTGGTATAAAATTTGACGATTTAATTTTTTTGAAGATTTTTGAAAAATATTCAAGGCTAACCCCTTGCGGAAAAAAATTGTATTTTCAAAAATGTTTCCCAAACCCATCGATATATACATGAAACGAAAGGTCTGTTCAATACCTATTCACATCTGAAAACCAAACACTTCTGCAGCCTCCGGTTCTCGAGATATTGCAATCCAAAGTAGTTCCCGTGATTGTCAACCCAACTGCATTTGATTTGCTTTGGAAGCTGATATCTCAGCAACCACGCCTCAGAAAAAGCTGCGGTTTTCAGCACTTGAAAGGGATTGGACAGACCTTTGCAGTGGTATAAAATTTGACGATTTAGTTTTTTTGAAGATTTTTGAAAAACATTCAAGGCTAATCCCTGCGGAAAAAAATGGTATTTTCAAAAACGTTTCCCAAACCCATCGATATATACATGAAACGAAAGGTCTGTTTAATACCTATTCACACTTGAAAACCAAACGCTTCTGCAGCCTCCGGTTCTCGAGATATTGCAATCCAAAGTAGTTCCCGTGATTGTCAACCCAACTGCATTTGATTTGTTTTGGAAGCTGATATCTCGGCAACCACGTCCCAGAAAAAGGTGCGGTTTTCAGCACTTGAAAGGGATTGAACAGACCTTGGCAGTGGTATAAAATTTGACGATTTAATTTTTTTGAAGATTTTTGAAAAAAATTCAAGGCTAACCCCTTGCGGAAAAAAATTGTATTTTCAAAAATGTTTCCCAAACCCATCGATATATACATGAAACGAAAGGTCTGTTCAATACCTATTCACACCTGAAAACCAAACGCTTCTGCAGCCTCCGGTTCTCGAGATATTGCAATCCAAAGTAGTTCCCGTGATTGTCAACCCAACTGCATTTGATTTGCTTTGGAAGCTGATATCTCAGCAACCACGCCTCAGAAAAAGCCGCGGTTTTCAGCACTTGAAAGGGATTGAACAGACCTTTGCAGTGGTATAAAATTTGACTGGTGTACAACTTGTTGTACAATTCACGACTTTACTTTTTTTCAACATTTTAGAAAAAAATCAAGGCTAACCCCTTGCCAAAAAAAAATTACATTTTCAACAATGTTTCCCAAACCCATCGATAGATACATCAAAAGAAAGGTATGTTCATTACCTATCCACAGCTGAAGACAAAAAGTATCTGTGGCATCTGGTTCTTGAGATATTTCAATTCAAAGTTATTCGCATGATTTTCCACCCAACTGCATTTGACTTGTTTTGGATGGCGATATCTCTGCAACCAAGCCCCGCAAAAATCTGCGGCTGCCAGTTCTCGAAAGGGATTTCACAGACCTTTCCACTGGTGTACAACTTGTTGTACAATTCACGACTTTACTTTTTTTCAACATTTTAGAAAAAATTCAAGGCTAACCCCTTGACAAAAAAAATTACATTTTCAACAATGTTTCCCAAACCCATCGATAGATACATCAAAAGAAAGGTATGTTCATTACCTATCCACAGCTGAAGACAAAAAGTATCTGTGGCATCTGGTTCTTGAGATATTTCAATTCAAAGTTATTCGCATGATTTTCCACCCAACTGCATTTGACTTGTTTTGGATGGCGATATCTCTGCAACCAAGCCCCGCAAAAATCTGCGGCTGCCAGTTCTCGAAAGGGATTTCACAGACCTTTCCACTGGTGTACAACTTGTTGTACAATTCACGACTTTACTTTTTTTCAACATTTTAGAAAAAAATCAAGGCTAACCCCTTGCCAAAAAAAATTACATTTTCAACAATGTTTCCCAAACCCATCGATAGATACATCAAAAGAAAGGTATGTTCATTACATATCCACAGCCGAAGACAAAAAGTATCTGTGGCATCTGGTTCTTGAGATATTTCAATTCAAAGTTATTCGCATGATTTTCCACCCAACTGCATTTGACTTGTTTTGGATGGCGATATCTCTGCAACCAAGCCCCGCAAAAATCTGCGGCTGCCAGTCCTCGAAAGGGATTTCACAGACATTTCCACTGGTGTACAACTTGTTGTACAATTCACGACTTTACTTTTTTTCAACATTTTAGAAAAAAATCAAGGCTAACCCCTTGCCAAAAAAAATTACATTTTCAACAATGTTTCCCAAACCCATCGATAGATACATCAAAAGAAAGGTATGTTCATTACCTATCCACAGCTGAAGACAAAAAGTATCTGTGGCATCTGGTTCTTGAGATATTTCAATTCAAAGTTATTCGCACGATTTTCA